>CM050421.1:31456996-31740465 GCA_027564155.1 Gymnocypris eckloni scoliostomus
TTTTCAAACTGAAGTGAGCTACTAATATCTAACATACCACTAATATTGGGACCAACCCTCCCCAAACCTTCACTTAAGTGATAATCTCTCATAAAAAGACTAAACTTACGTCTGTGCTTCAAAGCATTGAAGTTTTACAGTACGACAGTTTAAGCTGGAAATTTCATTTTAAAATTTATGCTCAAAAAGTGGTCAACAGAAATTAAATGGTTCATAACTACTGCATAAATATAATTTAGTACCAACATTTTTTAAAATAACAATTATATTTAAAATTAATTAAAAAACAAATATTAATTTAATTGAAGAAAAAAAACTGTAATTTTTGAGGACCATGCAGGACCACTAGAGGGTTAACAGTGATAGTAAATTGTATTTGTAGCAGTTATTATTATTGATATTTACTAGCAATTACTGAATGAAATACATTTGTATCAGTGTAGGTCTTTATACATGCAGAATATAGTGCGGTCTTTGCTTTCCTTCCATGGAGATCATCATATTTGTGCATCTTTAGCATCAAAAAGTAAAACCCTCAGGAGTTGGTCACAGTGACTTGTATCATTCATTTTAAAGAGTTTTCAGACTGATTTAACATAATATTATACGTGGCTTTGTCTTTGCCTCCTGTGTGTGTGTATGTTTGGGTCCGTCTCAGCAGTGGGACTCACTAGATAGTGTCTTACCTCCCTGATGGAGTGGTTACCTGGATACTGCATGCATAAATAATTGAGCCTGAGACAAGTGTGTGTGTGTGTGTGTGTGTGTGTGTGTGTGTGTGCCCAGGCTCATGTGGAGTTACAAAACACCTGCGTAGCTGGCAGCAAAACAGTCTGTTTTTTTTTCTTCATGAATTAATAAAACAAACCATCCTTGACTTGCACTAAGGTTCTCCTCTCGTATCTGATGCGCTCTCTGTAGAAGCCAATGCTACTTCATGGCATTATTTAAAGAATTTAGCTTGGCAGCCAATAAAGAAAACAAAAATCCATAGACTTACAGATAGAGGCAGCAGAGCCATTTCTAGGGACTAGTGCTGTCATGATTTTCATTTCAGTATAGCAAATATATACATACCAATAACCAGGGCCGGCTCTGGGCATAGGCGGAATAGGCAAATGCTAGGGGCGCTTAGAAGTTTTATTTATTTTTTTACTTTTTTTTATTCTCGATTCTACTTCAATACTATAAATTTAAAATGTTACACAAAAGGCGATCGTCCCACAAAAACAACTACTTTATTGCTCTCCTCAGTTCGACGCATGCTCTTACCCCGCACAGCCACATACATCAGTTACCTGATTGTAAAAGATTAATTATCACTGTGTCCAAAAGACCGAAGCCCTCTGGTGCCCAGGGAAGAAAATTAAATAAGAGAAGAATAAAAACGGGACAATGACAGAGGTGATGTAATGAATGATGATGATCAAATAAACTAGCCTTTAAATGCATGAATGTTTCGCCAATCATGATATTTGTGTCTTTAGAGACCCTTATATATCCAGCACGGGGGAATCTCTGACTGCTGCAATAGCAAAAATTAATAAATAACCATTTTAAGGACAATTACAGAAGAATAAAATAAAGCATATTTCGTTACTGGAAATATAACACTTTTCAAATGTATTTAGAAGATCAAACAGTAGGCTACTGTATGCTAATACAGTTTTACAAGAATACCAGATGTAATTATTCTTGATGTTTAATTGTGTTTAATTTATAAAGTGACTTAGGCAGCACCTATATTTTTAAAGTTTCACTGGAAACTTAAAATAAGATGAATTGTCAATGACTTACACTAACAAAAATAATAAATACTGTTACAAATGTATTGTTCATTGTTAGTTCAAGTTAGTTTATATTCACTAATGTGAGGCAGCGGGTAAAATCTTGCCTAGGGCAGCAGATTGGCCAGAGCCGGCCCTGCCAATTACAGAAACATTTTATTAAATAACCTCACACTCCTCAGAGTTTAAAAGACTTAAGCATGACTATTCAGTTAAAAAGGACCTATTAAGCCTTTATAAGAATAGACTATAAGTGAGGATCCCTTATTCAAAGAGCAGAAATATGAAGTCATTTTACACCTAAGCAGCATTCCTTGCATTGACTGAATATTTCAGTGATATGCTAAAGAACACAACTGAAAAATAAAAATAAAATAGTTATGGCCAATAACTCACAGATGGCAAATTTCAAATTATATACTATTTTGTCTAAATAAATAAATAAACACACAAAAAAAAAAAGACAATTCAGCTTCGAATCACAGGAATAAATTACACTAAAATATATTCTAATAGAAAACAGTTATTGTAATAATATTTCATAATGTTACATTTTTTAAATTTCACAATAACAGTTTTGACTGTATTTTTTATATAAAGATGCAGCTTTGATGTGCATGCGTGCGTGTATGTATGAATATGTTTGTATCTGGGTTAGTAAGTGTAGCTGATCGTGTTCTGCTGAGTTTATAAGATAAAGCCATGGCCACCCTGATAGCAGAAGACGCGTGTTAGCATCACAAGTGTTGAGAAAGCGTAAAACAAAATGCTCAGTGCCTTGAGGTGTTTTCTGTATTGACAGTATGAGTGCTGTGTGTGTTTGCCTCCAGACTTTCTAAGCTAATCTTCTCTGATCCTGACCGCGAGACGTCTGTCTCTGTCTGCCTGTGTTTCTCGTTGCCGTAAAGTCTACATGTCCTAACTTAAGCTGCATGACAGATCAAATATTGAAAATGTTTCTAGCAGCATTAAATGAAGCAACATAGCAAATGTTGCAATGAATTTAATGCAACCATTAAGTTTTCTAAAGCATGTGTTGGATTGGATTAGTCTAGAAAAGGTTGGAACTCTTTCAGCACCACTTTAGTCAAAACTGTGAATCAATGATTCATTTGCAAATGTGTGCGCGCACGCATGCACACACACACACACACACACACACACGTTAAATGATCATGTATGAATATATGTTGAATGTATTTGATAATAATGGTAATTTTTTGATAATCTAGCAAATAAATAAATCAAATCAAATATGAATCATTAAGTGTCTCAAAAACACTCTGTACTGGTGTTTTATTCCTGAATGAATTATTGTTTTTGGACGAATCGGCAGTGAATGATTCAGTGACTCACTCATTTGTATTGAAGCCCATTTTCACCATGGAATAAAACTTTTTTTCCATAGAATTTTGAGAATAACAATTGTAAGATACAAATTCAAATCTGAGAAAAAAAGAAATCAGAATTGTGAGATAAAAAGTAGCAATTTTCTTTTCTTTCTTTCTTTTTTCATTTTACAGGTGCATCTCAATAAATTAGAATGTTGTGGAAAAGTTCATTTATTTTAGTAATTCAACTCAAATTGTGAAACTCGTGTATTAAATAAATTCAATGCACACAGACTGAAGTAGTTTAAGTCTTTGGTTTTTCAATTTATGAGAAAAATAAAAGCCTGGGTAAACATAACTTGACGATACTTTTATGTTTTGTTCTACAATGTAAACTGCACACACTCACAGCCCAAACGTTCTTATCTAGTTACTTATTAAAAACATACGTTTTCAAAAATGAACATAACTGCTTCACATTTTTAGTTTTGGGTATGGATGTGTGTAATGTGCTTTGTAGAACAAAACGTAAAAGTATCATCAAGTTATGTTTACCACAGGCTTTATTTTCTCATAAATTGAAAAACCCCTTTATAAAACCCCATAAGAAATTCTCGAAGGAACCCGCGGTGAATTACTTCCGGGTTCCTGCATCATAGTTCCCCCACTCTATTGCTAGAAAAAATATCAGAATTGTGAGACAAAGTTGCAATTACTATTTTATTGTTTTAACTTGTGGCAGAAACAGACTTCCTTAAATTTGTCACCACCTACTGGCATAACAATGCAGGAGGAGTCACTGAAAAAATAAATGTATGCATTTTCATATTGTAAAAGGATGACAATTTTTTGATATAAATATAATTTTTTGCTATATTGCACAGTTCAGCTCTCAACTTCTAAAATCCCCCTCTCTGCAGTGTCAAGTATCTCTCTCTCTCTCTCTCTGCAGTGTCAAGTCTCTCTCTCTCTCTCTCTCTCTCTCTCTCTCTCTCTCTCTCTCTCTCTCTCTCTCTCTGCAGGAGAACAATCTGCTCTCTGTCAGTCTGTGTTTCACTCTCTTTCCTGATGAGTGTCAGTGCGAGTGTCACAGCAGGGTCTCCCACCTCTCTCCATTCCTCCATCACTCATTCTCTAACAGACACATATATCCGGCCTTCGCTCCGCAATAGCCTTGAAATCCCTCAATCATTCATTCCTCAACATATGCTGCTCTTTAATGTACATCACGCTGGATACGCTCGGTATATTTGATGATGTGAGAAGGGTTATTCTGACCCTGCGCTCTCGTTGAATACGTCTCAGTGAATACTCGACTGTAGTGTATTATGTAGAACCCATCTCAATATCTGCACACTTTGAGCATTGCTATGCTATTTTATTCTTAACCACTGGAAGTCAAGAGTGCACCCAGGGTCGACAGTTTGTGTGAAATGACTGTTTTCTGTACTCTCAACTATTCATGAGGTGTGCCGTTCCGCCATTCTTATTGCATCTTGTTCTTCATTTGCATGTTTCTCATCCAATGCGCCTCTTTCTAATGTAGAGTGATGTTTTTTTCTTTTTATCTATATGGCTACATGAAATTGCTTGCCGAGATATTTTTTGATGCATTTCCTACTGAAGCATCAAATTTGATCAATAAGCTTTCAAAAGGGAGAATACATGGTAAGAAACTTTACTCTAAGCCATTAAATATAATGCATTATTAAAGTATTTGGATGCATTAATTATGTCTTGAAATGCACCTAATAAGGCATTGTATGATCTCATTAATAATTTTAACCACAGTTACAATACATTATAAAACTTATCTATTTGTTATGTTACATTTAGAAACTTTAATGCATTAAAACACAAGACAGGCAACAAATGTCAGATGTTTAAAGAAATTATACTGTATATACTGTATTATAATGGATTTTAAAAGCATGGTTTACCCCAACATGAAAATGTGCTCACCCTCAGGCCATCCAAGATGTAAATGAGATAAATGGGAAGAGATTTAGAGAATCACTTGCTCTGTAGTGAATGGGTGCCGTCAGAATGAGAGTCCAAACAGCTGATAGAAACATCACAATAATCCACACCACTCCAGTCCATCAATTAACATCTTGTGAAGAGAAACGCTGAGCATTTGTAAGAACCAAATCTGTCATTAAGATGTTTTTATCTTCAAAAAATTGCTTCCAGCTAAAATACTAGTCCTATGGATTATCCATAATATTCCTTTCTCCTGTGAAAAGTCATCTCACCTGAATCAGGAGAGAGAAGTTATATGCACAGATCAAACACTTTTTAGCAAAAATAATCCAACACTGTTCTAATCAAATATGTTGGTGGAGTTTGATGTGAAAAGACAAATGGGATGGACTTTATCACTAGATGAAGTGTTATTATGCAATATGGACTCATATATTGGCCAGAAGCGATGGTTTAAAGTTACAATGCTTTAATGATGGATTTATTTCTTATAAACAAGCAGCTTTTCTTCACAAGACATTAATTGATGGACTGGAGTGGTGTGGATTATTGTGATGTTTTTATCAGCTGTTTGGACTCTCATTCTGACGGCACCCATTCACTACAGAGGATCCATTAGTGAACAAGTGATGTAATGCTACATTTCTCTAAATCTGTTCTGTTGAAGAAACAAACTCATTTACATCTTGGATGCCCTGAGAGTACATTTTCAGTCAATTTACATTTTTGGGTGAACTATTTCTTTAACTTTGGTTACAATTATTTATGAAAAGAAATAATGCATTACCATATACATTTTGGATACCTTTATAATGCATTATACAGGCTTAAAGTAAAATCTTATCAAATATGCTTCGATGTTGACGTCAAAGGTTGTGCTTCCAATCAGACTTTACTTAGCAAAAGCTAGACGCCTTTGAAAGAATTTAGGAAACAACATAAAATAAAGTTGAAATCTAGATCCTGAAAGCCACTGCTAATCAGTTATACACTAGTATACAGATGAGCTCATCGCTAACGCACATGGACTAAAAGCCACAAACTCTACATTTGATTTCATGGTTCTTTAATATCTCTCCCCACTCACCTCTGCTCCATTTCTCTTTCCATTCAGTCTATTGTTTTGGTCTTGTCACCGCAGATATATTAACAATAGCGAGGCTGCCACCCATCAATTCCTCTCCGAGCCAAACATGAACACGGAGCAATGGTGCACCAAAACAAATGGCATAGCTTGATTGTTTTAATGTGATTAAACTCCCACAGCACAAGCTATGCCATGGTTTTCAATCTTTTTCTATTCCCCTCTCATTTTCTTGCTCTCTCTCAGCTGCACATAATACATTCATCTGCTTTCAGTATCTGGATCTGCAATAGAGCCACAGCCGCCCACGCCGACTGAGCACTAGACAAAATGGTTGCCGGTCTCTTGTTCTTTGTTCGCTCTCCATCCACAAAATCTCAAAATAAAGGGTTTTCTACATTTCTCTTTTCAAGAATCATGTTTGGGCCATTCTGTGAAGCACTATACACAGCAGCATTATACTCCTGCCAGCTGTTTATTTAGCCTTCTATTGTGTTTCTCTGCAGTATGTGTTTGCCGGGTCAAACTGACCTCAGACAGAAACACATTACCGTTACAAACTCATTTCTGAAATGTGCTTGTGTACTGTGTGGTAAAACAGTAGGAGGAAAATCATCAATTATGCTTACTGGCTTTTGATTACATCAGAGGAATCTGAAGAAAATAATAAATACATCAAACATAACCATGAATATACAATTTCTATTTTTTATTTTCAAGTTCAATTTGATGGGATTAAGGAATTTAAAATTGATTACAATTTATATATAAATAATGTATATCTAAATAATAATAATATTAATAATAACAATATGTATGAGTTTTATTATGTAAAAACACGAATGTTTTATTTATATTCAGTTATTTCGCTTTAATGGCAATGAAAATAACTTATTAATTGCCATTAAAGTTAAATGACTGACACGTGGGAGCCTGAGAAAATGTCATTTTTGAAGAAAATTTCAGATGGCACTTCGAGGCTTATATTTATCTAATACATTACCTATTATTTATATAGAAAGTTGGGTTTTATAGGTTTAACAAAGCCCCTATAGAGTGCACATACCCATAACCTCACTATAGTACATAGATGCAATACAAACTAAAGCACTAGAAAAGAAACTTATCTTTCAAGTCAAAATAGCATTCACAACCCATTTCACTACCATATGCGTCATGTTTCCACATGAAACGGAATATTCAATGGAAAAAATCGATTGAGTTTGATTCTGAAATTGATTGCATCATGAAAAGTGAGTCAGAGCTGAACGTCAGTCTGTACTGGATTGTGGAAAAATACTACCCTCCATATTATATTATATATCATATCATAAAATTGCACTCTGTTGCATATAGTTGCATGCAGTTGCAAACCAGCCTGTCAGTCACCCTGTCACAGTTAACATCTTCCATTCACATTTGAATTACATTTACACCGCTCAAACAATTCTGAACTGAATGCCCCTCCAAACGCAATGGGTTGTGGGCGATATTAGCTGGTAAAGTGTCCAAAATGACTTAAAGGGATAGATGAAAACTACCCAATGATTTACTAACCCTCAAGCCATCCTAGGTGCATATGACTTTCTTCTTTCAGAGTAATATTAAAAAGTGTCCTGGCTCTTCCATTCTTTATCATTTATAATTATTAACTTTCGAGGTTTTGAAGCCCCAAAAAAGAGCATCCATCCAAAATAATAGTACTCCACACGGGTTAATAAAGGCCTCCTGAAGCGAAGCAATGCATCTGCATAAGAAAAAACTTTAGAAACTGTAATGTACACAAACACATCGCGTCGGAGAAATTATTTTGTTTTCCCATTGAATTAAGTTTATTTTTCTGACCTCGTTGATAGGTATTTTTTCTAGTTTTAAGTGTGATTTTTTTTTTTTTTTGAAAACAAGACATAACATCTCAAGTCAGTTTGCTTCTCTTGCATCTTGATATAAAAATGTTTATATACTTGCACTGGAAAACAAGATAAAATACCTGAGAAAGAAAATAACTTTTTGAAGTGTGCACACCGGGGTATAGGGCATATCATGTTGCTTTTTCACATTTTCAAAGTTATTCATGCTAATCAGATTTCAGTTACTGTGTTAAATACTGTCAAGATTTTAGCCAACAGTTACCTACCGCATTACCTACAACAATGGCCAAGCAGCCAATATTAACTGATTCCTGCAGTCTTAATGACCGAGCCAAAAAGGAAAGTCATTTCAGAAGCATTTTGAAGAAAAGCGAAACCTTCAAAATAACCTGCACTAAGAAATCACGCATAAAAAAGATTAGAAAATTCTAGCAGGAAAGTAAAAAAGGGCAATTTTTGATTACATGTTGATTTAAAACAGAAATGGTTCTCTTGTTTTACAACCGTTTTAGTTGATTACGAAGTGTAGTTGAAATACGAAGCGTGTCAGTTTTCTGTGTTAAAATACTTTCTTCTCTCCCAGTATTCTTTGTTCTGCGCTGTCACTGTTCATCAATATGTTTATCATTTCATCTCCTCCTTGTTGTGGGAGGACAAGAACTTGTTTTGTTGCTGGGCCAAAGGTTGAGGCGAGGCCAGATACGGCTCCACTGAACTAAGAAACGCTTTCACAACACACCACTGACACACACACACACACACACACACACACACACACACACACACACACACACACACACACACACACACACACACACACACACACACACACACACACACACACACACACACACACACACACACACACACGTCCATCAGCAAACAGCACTCGACTATGACTTTCCAGCTCTTTTCTTCCCTCTTTTAGCACAACAAAACAGAACTAAAGATGGAACGAATCAGAAAGAGCGACAGAAACAGAGTGGAGGGACATTGGGGAAAGCCTGAAGCACACTTAACCTCTATTACGAGCTGGTGTATGCGCTCCAGCGCTGTAGCGTACAGTGGTAGAGCCACGGGCGATGCAGAGGAGCGGGTGCGCGGGGACATGACCACTCGCACACACACACACACACACACACACACACACACACACACACACACACACACACACACACACATCTTGATTTAATGGAGAGCCCGGTGGCGATGGCACGGGCTACATACTTCACTCATTTGGCCTTATCATCTTATCGTATCTAGGGGAGTTCCCATGAGGCTTCCAGTCAGAAAGCATCAAGAAAGAGAGAAATAAATAATAACAGTGGCAAGACGGAGAGAAAAACCTCATCTTTATCTCTCTGCACATATTTCTCCTCACCCTCACCGAGATCAAAGGCTCCACAGATGCAAGCCGACTGTTTTCTTACATATTTTCTTTCTTGTTGCGAGCTAACTCAATAACAGAAAGAAAAAAGCCTTTCATTAATATTCATTTCATTCAATCTGAGACTCCATTCCGTGACTATAAGAAAATCTGCCATATGGTAGAGTGTGAAAAGACTGTTTCTTCCCTATTGTGAGAAAACGTGTTTAGGGAATGCTCACGGATGATTTTAAGAGCCGAGATCCGAACCAATCAGAAAACGTGCGATGTGAAAGAGATCCAGACAATGGAGTCCGAGTGTGAAGATGGCCTTGCTCTTTATGAGAGAGAAATGAATTTTTATCTCAAGTTAATATTAAAGTCTTAACAATACTCATTCCGCTGGTTCTCGTACAGAAGCGAGGCGGCAGAGGAAACCGACCTTTAGCGGTTCAAGGCTGAAGCCAAATAAAAGACTGGCTTCAAAAAGTTTACGAGTGCGTATGTTTGAACATGGTGTAAAGTGACAGTGAAAATATTCAAAAGTATTTGTGAGAAGCTCTGCGGCTACTAGATTTGCATAGATTTTTGCGCTGGCAAAGAAAAAGGAGAAATTGTGACGGTTATCAAGTAGCGATGCTGAGAAATCAAGCCTGGTCATCAAACAAGCTGCTAATTAAACTGCAGCGTAAGTTATGCTAGTAGAGATGTCTGAGAGAAAGCAAGTGTGAATTTTATAGAAGCTGCATCTTTTAGAAATGTGTCTGTTAGAAAAACACATAGAATTAAGGTGGTCAAGTTGCTCAACCGGCTTTTAAAACATTGGGTTAACCAGATCAACCCAGTTCCTACTAGTTCTGCAGAAAGAGTTTGGACTATCAAGCTATAAATGCAGCTCATCTTCCCTGCCACTCCAACTCTACAGCATGATTTCTCCATCCAGCTAGGTTCTTCTACAATTACCCCATCAAGCTCAGTCAGAAATCTTGGTGTAATTTTCGATGACCAGCTGACTTTCAAAGAGCACATTGTAAAAACTGCTCGATCTTACAGGTTTGCACTACACAACATCAGAAAGATCAGGCCCTTTCTGACTTCACTACACAACTTCTTGTCCAGGCCCTTGTCATTTCTAGACTGGACTACTGCAATGCTCTTCTAGCTGGACTTCCATCAAACACAATCAAACCTCTACAAATGGTTCAGAATGCAGCGGCACGACTGGTCTTCAACGAGCCCAAGAGAGCCCATGTTACACCTCTCTTTGTCTCCTTGCACTGGATACCAGTTGCAGCTCACATCCAGTTTAAGACACTGATGCTTGCATATAGAACAGCCACAGGCTCAGCACCCGCATACTTCCACTCACTTATAACAATCTACATCCCTTCCAGAAGTCTGAGATCTGCTAGTGAGCGACGCCTCGTGGTACCATCACAGAGAGGCTCAAAATAACTCTCCAGAACGTTTTCATTCACCGTTCCTGGCTGGTGGAATGATCTTCCCACCCCCATCCGGAACGCTGGATCCCTGTCAATCTTCAAGCGACACCTGAAAACTCATCTCTTCTGTCATCACTTGACTTCATCTTGAATAAAAAAAAATAAAAAAAATACTCTCACTCTCTTTCCTTAACTTCACTCTCTTTCCCTTAAACCTCTCACTGTCTGGCTATTTGATCTGAACAATGTCTAAACATTTGTATTAAAAGCACTTCCTGTGACTGTTTGCCTCTTTATAATGTATCGCTTATTGTATTCCTCAATTTTAAGTCGCTTTGGATAAAAGCATCTGCTAAATGCATAAATGTAAATAAATGCTTATTTGGGCAAACAATGCCCATGCAGAAAAAAAACAGACCGTCTGAATAGCATAAAATAACCAACAGCGTTTTGTTTCATTTGCATGGAAAATCAGAAATCAATGAAACTACAATAACCGGAGTGGAAAAACTCAAATAATGACAACAGAAATTGCTCGAAGCAGGTTCACTTGATGAATTGTAAATATCTGTTGAAATTCAACTGCTGAACCTGCATTTGTTCCACCAGTGAAGGGAAATCTATGTGAGGATAATAGTCGACCAATATGGGGCTTTTCAAAAGGAAAGGGTTGTAAATTCACTTTCACTAATCAAGAAAAGGATGAGTTCTTAACATTGGCACACAAAATCAGCGATGACAGCAGCAACAAGAGTAGAAATAATTTGAAAAGATTTTAAATTAAATTTGCCACACCCTACAGGAAGTTGAATTGTAATGACAAGGAGAATTTACAAGTGCTGAATTCAACGCATTATAAATGTATAGGCTAAAAATATGAATATGAGATATACAAACACACAAATTTCTGTTTCTCTCTATGCATCTGTCCAACCACCCACCCATCTCTCTCCATCCTTCCTTCTCTCTCCATCCATCCACCCACTTTTTCTCTATCTTTCTCTCCACCCACCCACCCATCTCTCCCCCATCCATTCATCCATCCCCCGCTCTCTATCATCCAACCATCCATTCCTCTCCATCCATCCACCTACCCATCTTTCTCTCCACCCACCCATCTCTCTCTCTCCATCCATACAACCACCCATCCATCTCTATTCATCCATCCCTCCATCAACCCACCCATTCATCTTTCTCTTCATCCATCCATCTCTCTCCCCATCCATACAACCACCCACCCACCCATCTCCATCCATCAACCCACCAATTTCTCTCTCCATCATCCACCCCTCCTTCTTTTTCTCCATCCATCCATCCATCCCTCCTCCCTCTTTTTCTCCATCCATCTCTCCACCCATTCATCCATCCCTCTCTCTCCACCCATTCATCCATCCATCTCTCTCTATCCATCCATCCATCGAATTTGATCAAACGATCCAAATTTCGGGATGGTTATCTTGGTAGCCATTATTCACAATATGTACAAAAGAGTGTGGATGCTTGATGAATGTTTAATTTCAAAACCAGCTTTTAGGTGAAGAAAACGGCTGTTGGTAGAATTTAGGTCTGATGCAGGAAGCAAGTACTTGGTTAATTTGTTAGTTTTCACCCGATTCAAAAGTCTTAAATCGGCCACACATTGATCTATAATGCATCACCAATGTTGCTGTAAGCCAACCGCCCCTCCTTTATCTCGCTGAGGCCAGGACTGACTGTGCCCAGAGCAGTCGCCAGAAAACAAGAGGCTAACCAGCCGCTACATAAAAAGCTTCACACTACACAGTCTTTCCCACTCACTCACTCGCTTTCACACAAACACATTCAGAGCACAAAACACTCTCACTCAGAATGGACAGCATCACAAATGGACATCCCACTCAGCACTCCATTTAGCGCTAGCGGCCCTATTAGCGCCATTAGCCGCTAATATAACGTGCATTATGTGGAGATGATGGACGCAGAACACTAACCTTACTACTCCTGAGAGTAAACATTCAAGGCCCATTAACCACTGATCAGACTACATTAAGAGAAGCAGGTTTGCCCTTTTCATGCCAGCCCAAGCCCTCAGCCCCCACAGGACCGTTCCTAAATAAATCTGAAGAAAAAGGAGGAAGAGGGGCATAATCTCTTAATTGTCTTCTTTGATGTTCAGTGGTCTAAGAGCTATCTGGAGAGTCTTTTCTACTAAATGGCACTAGAAATGTAGAAGTGTTCCCCTCTCAGCGTTTGAAGAGCCGTTGCCTTTTTTGTTTGTGACAAAGTTAACAGAAGTAAGTTATAAAGAGCACATTGATATTAATAGCAGCTAATTATATATGTTATGTGCAGTCAGGCACACGAGTACAACTACAGCCTCTGCGAACACTAACAGCATCTTTAGTTTTAGACATGATGAAATGGTCACCATCGCATTGACACTTCTATTTGAATTGAGTTTTTATCCTGTTTTCTCATCATAACGTTCCTGTCGGCTGTCAGAACAACACGTTGCAGTTTTGGAGATTATGATTCGTCATGTTTGTAATGTTCAGATGCCTGGCAGATCTTTGTACACAAATTTGACGCAGAAGAACGCAATGCTTCCCAGATGATGCACTTTTTCACAGACATCTTGGCAATGAAAATGTCCTCAACTTTAAGAATGATAGAAGCCTGTTTTATATAAATACATAAACAAAATATAAAATACATAAAAATTCCACTAAGAATAGCAAAAGAAAAGGCAGTTTCTATTTTTGACTTCATATATATTACCGCTGTATTTATGTGATTAAAAATAAACTAAAAACAGGAAACTATTGAAATATTTTTAGAATTTAAGTTTTCTATTTGAATATATTTTAAAATCACACGATCCTTCAGAAATCATTCTAATATGCGATTTGCTGCTCAATAAATATTTCTGATTATTATTATTGTTGTTAAAAACAGTTGTATTACTTAATATTTTGTGGCAATTATGATGCATTTTTTCCACAGAATTCTTTGATGAATAGAACGTTCAAAAGAACAGTATTTAGTTGAAATATAATTTTTTTAACATTATAAATGTAATTCCTGTAATTTTGGTTCAATTTAATGCATCCTTGCTGAATAAAAGTATGCATTTCTTAATATATATACACCAACCCCAAAGTTTTGAATGGTAGTGCATATTGCAATTTTTTCTCTCACAATTGCAATCATATTTTATCATAATTGTGAGAGACTATTTCTCACAACTGAAACTTTCTCATATTTTGACTGCTTCTGTCTTTCTCACAGTGAACTGTTTTATTAGTTACTCTGAGAAAGCTGAGCTTCCATAAATATTACCTTATGACACTGTAATATTAGCTCAAGCACAAGAGAACCATTAACTATGTGAACGCATACAATACATACAATTAACACCCATAAATACACACAAACACACACTCCAGACACAGCAGGACACTGCTTTTATTAGCATATTAAACACGCTGACGCCTCATTAATGTAAATTTGGTCATGGTCACCTTGAGTTAGTGATAAGGTGAGGTGCTGGACGCGAGCTAGAATGACAGCTCGGTGTGTGTTTGTGTTCCTGTGTGTGTGTGTGTGTGTGTGTGTATAACTTTCCCCAAGGCAACCCTTCCTCTCTCTGCCAACTCCACTGTACTGAAGTTCCTTCCCTCAGCCCGCATTTCAAAAAACATGAGCTGTGAAGTGACACTTCTAATGGAAGAGGTTTTTAAAAAGCAAAGCTTTGAAGGGTGAAAACACACATGCACGCACTCTTTTGTACACTGACATCTTGACAGGTTAGCACAAGCTTGACATACCAAAGTCTGATTCGGAGGCGTGTCAGATCCGGTTGCTATGGATACCGAGAGCACGGCGGTGTAATAAATGAACACACACACACACACACACACACACACACACACACACACACACACACACACACACGTATTTCCTCTTTATTGCACACACAAACTTGCAGCCTTTATTCTCTGTCGCACGCTTACAAAGATTCCTTCTCTACACTAACAAACACATCCTAATGCACTTCAATGTGCCTAAGGCTGGCCGCTGCTGAGGTACCACCTGTATTTCAGGCACGCAATCTTCACCACTAGACTCTTGAAGCGAAAATTGATGCAGATCCGCCACAAAGTGCTCTCTGGAAAACCATGCCCTATTAAAAACAAGCTGACAAGCTGTCAGACGTTTTCCTCCCGGTGTACTTAAACAGTACAAGTACAAAACAAAAATGAAACAATTATTTTTTTCAAACCATAGTTTTCTTTTCAGTGCTTTTGTACGAGCGTTTGTGCTTTTACTTGGGAGATTTTTACCACAAATGTGTGGCATAATTCCACAGCATTACGTGCCGGGAGTGTGCTTCATTTTGGTGAAATGAGGTTTAAAAATACCAGACCAAAGGTACACGCTGTGGTGATTGGAGACGGCAGCATTTACATGCAGGCAAGGACTGAACGACCACTGGATAGCTGATGAGTTTTCAGAATGAGTGCAAGAAAAGTCGACTTTTGTAAATTCAGTACAGATCAGATAATATATACCCAGCAGATGAAGAACTGCTGAAGTCTGTGCACAGCCTGATGATCATGTTATCCAGGAGATATCAGGTACGATGGGGAAGATTGCCGCCTTAAAAACAATGTGTATTTACTTTTAAACTGAAACGTATTTCATGTCATTTTTGCATAAGCAGGATGATGATGCATCATCCAATGTATTATTAAAGGAAAGCCTTTGCTTTCTGTGCCTTTTGCCCCAAGGGTCTGATTTTATCTTTTTACTTCAAATAAAATTAGAATTGTTACTCCACAAATCCCTCATTAACAACATTTTTGATATTCAACACAATAGAATGTCAGATAGAGACACAAAACAAGAGCAATTAACCTCAAAATAGTTTCAACTGACTAAATCCCACAAATGTTGATTAGAAAAATAGCATAGCCATTTATCAAGTATTAAGATATGATTTTATACCTTGAAATAACGGAGGTAAATGATGTGTTCACTACCAGTCAAAAGTTTCAGAACAGTAAGATGTTAAGTCTCTTCTGCTCACCAAGTCTGCAAAGTACAGCAAAAACAGAAATATTGTGAAATCATTTTTACTATTTAAAATGACTGCTTTCTATTTGAATATATTTTAAAATGTAATTTATTTCTGTGATGCGAAGCTGAATTTTTAGCATCATAACTCCAGTCTTCAGTGTCACATGACCCCTCAGATATCATATCTAATATTCTGATTTGCCGCTCAAAAACCTTATTTATTATAATTATTGTTGTCGTTGAAAACGTCAGAGTATAACTTTTTCAGGTTTCATTGAATATAAAGTTCAGAAGAACATTATTTACCTGAAATATAAATCTTTTGTAATATTATAAATGTCTTTATCATCACTTTTGATCAATTTAAAGCATCCTTGTTCAATAAAAGTATTAATTTCTATAAATTTGTTCCCACAAATCAATAAATACATATACTGACTCCAAGCTTTTGAATGGTATAATGTTACAAAAGCTTGTTTTATTTCAGATAAATGCTGATCTTTGGATCTTTCTATTAATCAAAGAATCCTGAAAATAATGTGCTCAACTCTTTGAAATATTGATAATAATAATAACAATAAATGTTTCTTCAACAGCATATTAGACTGATTTCTGAAGTGACACTGTAGAGTAATGATGATGACAATTCAGCTTTTATATCAGGAATAAATTACATTTTAAAATATAGTCAAATAGAAAGCAGTAATTTTCAAATAAATAAATGATTATGCATTTATATAAATATATATTTTCCAGTTTTTACTCAACACAAGTAAATGTCCTGTTAAGTCTTAAGGTCTTTTCTACATAAAGAAATAAAATGAAAAGTATTTTTTATGTCGGTTGTTTTCTTTTAAAGGCGTATCTAGATGAAAGTTCCCAACCCTTGTGTTAGCCAGTGAATCAGTGTTTGGTGGATAGGAGGCTTCCCTGCATTAGCGTTTACACTAAACGTGACGTGGTCACGTGCAGGACTGTGGTTTGAGTGATGGGATCACAAAAGGTTTCGGACCCCCGGTTACACCTGTGTTCAGCACTGTCAGCTTGTGATCAGATCACCCGTGACGGATGTTAATGCCAGGTGAAGAGAGCCAATGATTTGGAGCACATGCACTTACTATGAGCCACATCTGTGATCAAAAGACAGCATTATAGATTTGTACCTAACAGAGCACTACTGTTAACCATAAGAAATCCACCAAGGTTACATGCTAATAATTAAATCATAAAATCAATCTTACTTCTGCAGCGGATAGCTGTTGAATGCAGAAAATGAAGAAAAAAGCGTTTCTCATTCCATATAAATTTTACTGAAGTTACATTTACATTTAGTCATTTAGCAGACGCTTTTATCCAAAGCGACTTACAATTGGGGAGTACATAAAGCGAATCTTGAAAATAATGTACTCAACTTGGTGAAATGAGGTTTAAAAGTTCCTCTAAGCTTGTAGTTAAAGAAGAATTGAGTAAGTATGTGGTGGGTGTGCTTCGGTTTCATAGCATCTAAAACACATGCACGCACACACACACACACACACGTTCAGATGCTGAAGGAATGCCTCGGGGGAACGACATGTTTCACCATGCTAATGCTAAACACTATGACTGAAGAAGCGAGCACCAAAGTGAATACACTGTCTGACAGGCGTAAAGCCCCATCAAATGCATTTCACACACATGGACGGAACATGTCACATGCATAATGCAGTCAAATCACACACACACAGACAGCTCTTCCCTGCAATAAGTATGCATGCAGGAGGTTAGTTGGCTGGTTGGTACGGGGTCATTTCTGGATCATAAATGGATGCGAAAATTGGTGAATGAACTTTGGACTTCCTCCTCATGAAAAATACTGTGATAATATGAAATGTTTCTTGAGCACCAACATTTCAGCTTTTTTTCAAATTAAAATATCAACTTTGCCATCGCAGGGAAAAAATCTAAATCAGTCCTTTAAAATTATAACAATGTTTTATAAATTATTTAATTTGTATTATTATTATTCATATTAGTAGTAGTATAAGTATTCTATACACACACATACAATAAATTTGTTAAATGCAACATATGACATGAATTACAACATTTTGATTTATGATATATGTAACTATATATAAATCAGTAAAAATTTAGTGTTAATTACTGGCACAGCAAGTATTTTACATGTGTAATATCAAAGCATTTGAATATAAATGTATTAATAACTTGCTGCAAAACCTTTACTCGTGAATCATTAATGCTGGGGTAATAGTTTGGACACGGAGTGTGTTTTAGACTAAGAGCTTAAGCTTTCATTTGCATCTAGATGAGTTATCTAACATTTGTTCAGTTAGAAATCATCCACAAAGTGTGAAACTCTGGTTGCTCCATATACGTATAGCATGACACACACACACACACACACACACACACACACACACACACACACACACACACACACACGCACACGTATATCATGAGCGCGCACGCACGCACGCACACACACACACACACACACACAGTAGTCATACTCCATCTGGAGCTCTCAGCTGCTGATAGAGAGAGAGACCCTCATTTTTCCCTCCTTCACTTGTTTCTTTCTACCATCTGCCATGTTTCTTCCTCCTTTTGTCACCCAACCAATAACACATTTTTCTATAATGGCAGAGACTTTCCATTGACACTTGTTTTCATAGAGAGCTAATGACATTTTCCATTTCCTAACCCTACACATCAATTAAATGCTAACACAAACTGTTTTCATATTTGTTTACAAGACATTTAGATTACATTATATACATTATATATTATCATGAAAAAGAGTGTGTTTTAAAGAAATTCATATTTTTATTCAGAATAGATGCATTACATTAATCAAAAGTGGCAGTAAAAATATTTATGATGTTAAAAATTAATTTTCAAATAAATGAACTTTTTACTCAAAGAATTCTGGGGGGGAGTATTTAGCACCATTTTCACAAAAATATGAAGCAGCATCTGTTTTCAACATTGATAATAATCAGCATATTAGAATGATTTCTGAAGATCATGTGACACTGAAGACTAATGATGCTGAAAACTCAGCTTTGCATCAGAAATAAATGACATTTTAAAATATATTACAATAGAAAACAAGTTATTTTCATTTGTAATAATATTTCACAATATCACTGTTTTTTACTGCATCTTTAACAAATAAGCAGCTTTGGTGAGCATTCCTTCAAAAACATAAAAATCTTACACTCTCAGAAAAAAGATACAAAGCCGTCACTGGAACAACACCCATTCAAAAGTAAAAGCTTACTCTTTATACCTTATTCACCCCTAAATACATATTAGTATTAGTATCTAAGTACATATTAGTACCTTAAAGGGCTACTCCACCCCAAAATGATTTTTTTCATTAATCACTTCCCTCATGTCCTGTCAAACCCGTCAAAGCTTTGGCCATCTTCAGAACACAATTGAAGATAGTTTAGATGAAAGCCAGGAGTCATCATTTACACTCAGCACTTGAGTTGAAACACTCTCAAAGACCTTTCCTCAGTTTATGATGTGCTCAAAGTTGTGTTTTTCACATGTATTTATGCAACCCTTTGAGATGCCACCAGCACAGCGAGTACAAAGCCCTGTCCACACACGCGCAGACCAAACGGTAAATATGCTTTTTACTCTCTGAAATGGAAACGCACACTGGGTCCTTTATCCAATACACACAAGCACACAAAGTCAACATCAAGGATGTGTACCAACACACACACACATACAAAAACTCCTTCATGCATAGTGAGCGGAAATCTGCAAGGCATCATGCCCTAAGACTAAGCGTAAGATTAAAATGAAAGTGATGTGACATACAGCCAAGTATGGTGACTTTGTTTTTTTTTACAGCCAAGGAATTTGTGCTCTGCATTTATCCATCCCAGTACACACACACACACACACACACACACACACACACACACACACACACACACACACACACACACACACACACACACACACACACACACACACACACACACACACACACACACACGGAGCAGTGGGCAGCCATTAATGCTGCAGCGCCTGGGGAGCAGTTGTGGGTTCGGTGCCTGCTCAAGGGTCTCACCTCAATCGTGGTATTGAAGGTGGAGAGAACTCTGTACATTCACTCCCCACCGACAATCCCTGCCGGACCGAGACTCGAACTTGCAACCTTTTGATTATGAGTCTGACTCTCTACCATTAGGCCACGACTTCCCGTGTTCATATTGCTCAGGAAATACAGCATCTAATCTACACAAACACACACCTTCCTTTCCTCACAGCCCGTACAGTCACGTAATTATAGCTGGGAGACTAAAAGCATGTTAGCGATGCTACGTAACCACACACAATCATATCCAACACATGTAATCCTGAGCTGAACATCGCACCGCCTTGAGACTCAATATCCAGTTCACCGTCATAACAAATATTAATCGCAGAGCTGATGAAATATTCATCTCTCTTATTAAATATGAGTAACGGTGAAGTACACACAAAAAAACATGGTGCGGTTAGATCAAGCGAGTGCATTTGATTAAAACAAATAAGCCATTCTTGTTTGTAATATTAGGTAGGATGTGTTTCTGGATCAACAGATATGATGATCAGATTTTAGGGTTATGTTTAGGATTAAAAGGAACGGTTCACCAACTCAGGCCATCCAAGAAGTAGATGAGTTTGTTTCTTCATGGGAACAGATTTATAGAAATTCATTACATCTGTATTACATCACTTGTTCACCAATGGATCCTCTGCAGTGAATGGGTGCCGTCAGAATGAGAGGCCAAACAGTTGATAAAAACATCGCAATAATGCACAAGTAATCCACACCACTCCAGCGTGAAAAGCTGCATGTTTGTAAGAAATAAATCCATAGTCAAGACGTTTTTAACTAAAGTTTTGGAGTCCCTTATCCATGATATTGCTCAAAGAGTTGTCTTGTCTGAATCTGGAGAGAAATCTGCACAGATCAAGCTCAGTTTACAAACAGTCAAAAACAGTTCTAAATAAATGTCAGTGGATTTTGATTTGAGAGGACAACAGGGGAAGCTTTATTATAAATTCTGGACTTGGACTTGGATCTAGCGATGGTTTATAGTTTAAAACGCCTTAATGATGGATTTGTTTCTTACAAACATGCAGATTTTCACTTCACAAGACATTAACTGATGGACTGAAGTGTGGATTATTGTGGTGTTTTTGTCAGCTATTGGACTCTCATTCTGACGGCACCCATTCAGGATCCATTGGTGGATCTGTTCTGATGAAGAAACACATCCATCTACACTTTTGATGGCCAGAGCTGAGGGTGAGTATTTTTTTAGCAAATTTCCATTTATTCATGAACTATTCCTTTAAGGCCAAGGGGAAAAATTATTCATCATAATCATAATTGAATTGAATTGAATAAATTATCATTCTGGTTATTGGAAAACCGAAGTCAAAACAAAACAGATAAGAACAAGAAAGTCAGTCATACGGGTTTGAAACAACATGAGGGCGAGTAGATGAAGAATTTTCATTTTTTTGGGTGAACTATTTATCTTCTGGTGTGTGTATGAGTGTTTGTGTGTGTTATGATGCTGAAGTCATGGGGAGAGAGGCCGTGGGTTTTGCAGATGGCACGAAAATCACTACTGAAGGCCTTTGGCGTGTGCACAAATCAACTAGCATGATTTAAAATATGTATATGCAGACGTACACGCATGTGCAGCAATTTTTAATTGTGCAAACACTCTAAATGTGAATATCAAGCCAATCATGAGGGCAAATGAGCACTTGAGTTACAGGACACTATGCATCTGTAGGTGGATTTAAAGACTCACATATACACTTAGTCACATATTATTTTGAATTTTCTTAGTGTGTGAAGTATGACTAAGCGTTGACTAAGCCGTGTTTCACAAGAATGAGCTTGTGGCTGAGTGGAAAAACGGTTGCCTGTAAAGTCCCAGGGCATTTCTATAAAATAGTGATGAAATAGAAATGGGAAAAAGAAAGCATCAGAAAGTAAGTACAAAGCAAAGGAACTCAAACTCCCAAATAACCAACTAAATCAAAACAAAGTGATTCAATTTACAAGAAGCATCATGCGAATGATTGCCCGAGCTGAGGAGAGACCTGTGAAAGTCATGAGTATTTCTCCATCATCTACAGCTCATCTGTGCCGGGGAAATTCCAGCTCTAACCTGCTCAGAGCCGGAAAAATCATTCAAGATTCACGTCCACTCACTCTGCACTCGGTTGAAAATGTTCAGGAAAAGAATCATCTACCCAAATATGAACCGATATTGAAATCACCCTGTTTAGCAGTAAAGCACACAAGACGTCGCCTGCTCACGTACAGTTGGCAACTAACAGAGACGTGCACAGACATTTTGAGGGGCAGGGGCTCAAGTGGAAAAAAGGGCACTTCTCATATTTATTTTTTCTAAACAAAACGTTAAATATATTAGGGATGTGCGATATTGACAAAAAAAGATATCAATATTTTCTGGGATTTTATCGATAACGATAGACAATATTTTGCTGATTGTGTTATTGTGCTGATATATTAAGGACTATCGTGGACAGCTGATTCCTAAAGTTTTTGATATTCTGCATATTCTGTGGTGATCAGTTCACAGCAGTGATAGAAATTAATATTTTCCAATAAGTTTAAAGTGATTTTTTTACCTTTCATGGGCATTTTTCCCTTTATAAAGCCCTGCATGAATGTGCATTATATTTTCAGTCAAATTCTTAAATTGAATCAGTCAATTAGAAGAAGTCATTTAAGATGTTACCAGGCAAATTAAATCAGTATTGACAAAATTAATCTTTGCAACGCAGATAAAACACAGAAGCTGCATTAGAAGTGGCATTTAGATGCATTTACACACTGTTTAATGCAGGACACGAATGCATTTAACCTGCAATTACAAATGCATTAATACGGTTTTGATATTTTAAACCTAAACTTTAAATACTGATATTTGAAATAATTAGAAAATAAATAAATGAAGTTACTTTACATGATAAATTAAAACTGCCAGTAGGTGGCAGCAAGTCACTGTTAATAAGTGAGTCGTTGTGACTGAACCGAATCATTTAAAGGATTGATTCATTCAGGAACGAAACAGCTGTTGCTCAGAGAAGCACATTGAAATTATATTTGTTGGCGAAATAGAGCAAAAACACTCAATATTGTGTCTAAAATGTAAGTGTGTTAATATTAAATTCTTCTTTATTGAACTGCTGTATAAAATCAATATCACATTTGTAATCATGTTGCTTTTTGGTGGGGAAAAAAATATAGTTAATCAGTATCTTCGCGTGATACTGATGTCTATATGATAGACTATATAATACTATATGAAATGATATCAATATATAAATGTATGCCCCATATCTTGAATTGTGTGATCATTCTTAATCTAAATGCATTTTAATAAACTGAATCGTGCAGTGACACACTTGTCTAACCTACTAGACTTCCTATTGCCTTAACTAAACTTCAGATAACTTACATGGTAGCGCTCTCATGAGTCATGGATGTTAGCAAGACAAATTTATTATATTTGCCGTTTGTCTTTTGGATAATTAGCTGTAAATTCGAGGCACAGGTAGCTTGGTAGCTATCACCACTCACCTCCACACCAAGACAAACACAACTGGAGAGGGATGGAGGGCTTCACTTCTGCGTGTCTGTGATGTACCGATCAATGTGTGCTACACTGCTGTGCTGCGCGCGCCTGCGCCGAGACGCGGAGAGGAGAAAGGCATCGGAACTCGACAAGTCTCATTTGCTGACCCGACCTGATATTTTGATTTTGTATTTGTTTGTCAGGGAAAGCTGTGCACAAACAGAAACACACACGCACACATATATACATATATTAATTTATAAAAAATAAAAATAAAAACTCCCCAGAATAAAGGACAATTTCTCTCGAGGAAGAAAACGGGCAGGTGCTCAAGCCCCCTTCTATGTCTATGTGTGCACGTGCCTGGCAACTAATATATTTTAAAGGTATAGTTAACCTAAAAAACGAAGAATTCTGTCACCATTTACTCACCCGCATGTTGTTTCCAGCCTGTGTGACTGACTGTCTTCCGAGAAACACAAAAGGAGATGTTAGGATAAATGTTCAGGCTGTTCTTCTCCGTCATATAGTGACCACTGACTGTTAAATAAAGCACTATAAATGTAGTCCAATTTGTGTACGCTGCTCCAAGACGTCTGAAGCTATTCAATAGGTTTCTGTGAGGATTCCCATTTGTTATTGACTGAAATCTCATTAGCATCAAAACACAGTGTGCAGTGTTATGTGGAATAGAGAACGAGATTTGAGAGCAGCAAGAGTGAATAACAACTAACCAGTAAACAATGACAATAATAACTTGACTATTGGTCTACGTCTCACACAAAACTATTGTCTGACTTCAGTACAAACGATGTATGGACTGATTATGTGGTACTTCTATGTAGAATGGTGCTTTTATTGTGTTTTTAGATATTGGCAGCCAGTGTTATTGTTTACTAAAACTATTTAAAATCAGTAATTAAAGTAATTAAAAAGTTTTAAAGTAAAATACAAAATAAATATTCCATGAAAATTGTTAACTTAAAAATTTAAAAAAGTTAAATAACTGAAATAAGTATTAAAATAACTCAAATTTCAGTAATGAAAAAATCTTTTAATAAAATAGGATACAAAAATTAGATGAATATTTGAATGAAGTTAATTAAACTTACTGAAATAAGTTGAAAGTTTGACAGGCTATAACTCCCCCTAGGTGGGGTCAAACTCGGGGAGAAATTAGGAGTCCACAGAACTCCTGGGGGTGGAATATTTTTACGTTTGACCAGCTTTAACTCCCCTAGGGTGGGTCTTAGAGCTCTGGGCCCCTATCCAAGGCCATTGGGGTGGAGATAGCGGCCCCCCATATTTTTACGTTTGACCAGCTTTAACTCCCCCTAGGGTGGGGTCACACTCCACCAAACTCGGGGAGAAATTAGAGCTCTGGCCCCCTATCCAAAGCCATCTGCCCGAGTCGATAGGCCTCCGGGGGCCAGATATAGACCCCCACATTTGAAAGTTTGGCCAGCTGTAACATCCAAAGTGGGGACAAACGTCACCAAACTTTGGGTCCCGATAGAGACTCCCTCAAACTTTGACCCGGCTATAACTCACCCTGGATGGGGACAAACTCCACCAAACTCGGGGTAACGATAGAGCTCCAGGCCCCTTAGCCAACTCCACCAACCCCGAGAATTTTGATTGTTCAATTCCTTTGAGAGGAGAATGAAAACTCATAATAGAGAATTCATTCTGGTAAATAAGCCAGTATTCTAATGTTATGTTTGGCCTACACTATGAAATACTGTTGCTCTAAATGAGCTTTTTTCCCAATCAGGCAGTGTGTCTTCATAAAACCCCTGAATTATGAAATAAAACCTTTACGCAAAACCTCGTCCTCATCCCGTGACAGAATAAATAACACTGACTCACTCAAACACGCAACAAAACAAATATTCCCAACTGAATCCACTCGACCACAACCAGTCATCAGAAACCAATTCACAGAAACGCCAACAGACATTCACCATCAAATCAAAGGTTAAGTTTCAACCTAGATTGCACCCTTTCCCCATTTACATTCCTCTGCACTGATTGATGGGAAATTCAGCTCCTTCGAGTCTCTGACGAACTCTTCAATCAAATGAAAACATCTTTTGACGGACTTTATTCACTTCACGGAGCACCACTCCATCAGTTATAATTACATGCACATAATTGCACGCTCTCACGACTTGCCTGTATATTAGAGCTGAGTCTGCCTTACAGTTATCAATCATGCAGTGTGAGAATTGAGCACATTTGCAGTTTGATCAGGCCCGTTTGGACCCGTCATGCCTGTATTTTAGTGCAATCACGTTTGCAGGCATTATGCTGAGATGACCGTAATAAACGCTCTCCACTCTTTACTTTCATGTAATTGGGTGTTAACTTCTGGTGAAGCTGGGGGAGAAAATGGCTAGCGGTTTGGAAACGCTGCTTTGGATTACTGAATTAAACTCTGGCTTTGTGTGTGTCTGGATACTTCGCAGGTCTCTTTTAAAGCATATCGACGGACTTTCACGTGTCCAGGTGGACGCTGTTCATCATCACGTTAACCCGAGGGGACGCAGACGTGGGCACTGTATCGTCAGATACGCAGCATGAGCCGTCGAGTCCTCTAGCGTGCTGATTTATTCCATACTGAGTGTGTTTGTGTGTGTGACAACACCGGGAACCAGAGAAGGACATGAATAAAAGCTGAAAGAAAGAAATAAACAAAAGCAGGAACATGAAATGCACTGTGCGCACACGCTGTTCAGAGAGTGATTCGTACATCCAGCCATTTGACACCTTTTGTGTCACCATGACCTGAACCCAAACTGAAAAAGTGTGTCGACAGAGAGATGGAGAGATGGAGAGAGAGAGAGGGAGAAATGAACGTGGCCCATTCTGATTGTGCAAGATTATGATGATTGTATAAGACTTCAGGGAGAGACAGATGAAAGCAGAACAGGGCGCCCTTCAGGAATGAATATATGGATAGACACATGAAGAAAGAGAGAGTGAGAGCTCACGGCCCAAATCAATTCATAAACAGTAGCACACGCTGAAAAAAATGAATAGAATAAGCAGATAATATAATGCAAATAAAATGTTTCCAAATGCACTGAGCTCTATGGTAAAAGTTCAAATAACATAACATCACATCAATAAATCAAACTAAATGGAGAATTAAATAAGAATATAAAAAATTATGAATTTAATTAAATAATTGAAAACTAAATTAATAATACACTGCAAAAAAGGCTCATCTTAGTATTTTTGTCCTGTTTCTAGTCAAAATATATAAACATTCTTAAATTAAGATGCATTTGTTTGGTAAGCAAAACGATATAAGATATTTAACCATGATTCTAGGGGAAACAACTAAAATAAGTGGAATAAAGAGTTTGCATGCCATATGTTAGCATTTGATTCACTGAAGAAATTATGAAAATCAGATCATGTAACAAAAGAAAAAGCAAAGTTGGAAAATGTTTGCGTGCTGCAATTCACAATCTTCTAGAATGCTTTAAATATAAATCTAACCAAACGAAATGGTGAATTCAAAATATGACATATTACTAATAAAGTAAACAATTCAAATTAATATGTATTATTATTGTTAATGAAACATGTATATAAAATTATGTTTAAAAAAAGAATTGCTCTTGCTGAATGGTATAATTTGTTTGCATGTGCTGAGAATTTGATTCACTAAAAGAATTATGAAACTCAGAAAATGCAACAAACATGCAAAGTTATAGTTTTGGAACACATTTGAATGGTCCAATTTCCGAGCTTGTATGCTGCTTTTAAAAACATGAAATAATAATAATAATATAAATAATTATAATTTATCTAAGATTTAGATGTTTTTTAATAATAAAGAATGAATCGCTCCTGCTGATAGTGTAATTTGTTTGCATGCATTTTCTGATTTGTTGTAGCATTTAATTCACTAAAGGAATTATGCCACAAATGTGCAAAATTAGTGTTGGACAACATTGCATGGTGCAATTCCCAATCTCGTAGGCCAGTCCAAAATGCCCAACAGTTACAGTGCTATGTGAATTACACCATGACATTGTGAACACACAAAAACCTGCATTGATTTAAATACACATGGCACACAATACTAGCGCAGAGAGAGAGTGGTTATTGAACTGCAGTGGATACATGCTGAAATAACACACACACACACACACACACACTGCTTGTGAAATCAGACTCATCGAGATCATCAAACGCATGTTATGACTTTCACAGGTCTCAATATACACGTGCATCTATATGAATTAACAAACAGCAAAATCACCCCTTTTAAAATAGCAAATATGAAAGTAAATGCAAACATTAATGCGAAAGAGCTTTGAAAGACGAAAGGGGAAATGAGCACATGATAATACAACTAAACCATCGGCAGAATTTAAGAGTTGATGACAAATCGAGGAAAGCCTGCGGAGAAGAGAAGGATTAATAAAACAACTAAAAGAATGAGAATTGAAATTGTGCTTCCTGCCAGCAACTGGGATGAAGCCAAAAGTTATTAATAGCAAGATGTTAAAGTTGCAAATAATGTCAACGTCTCCCTCTCCAAACGAAGAATATAGACTCGAATGTAAATAACGTGTTTTCATTCAGCTCCTGTAGAACGAAGACTGTTTGTATTTTGTTATTTGCAGATTATTAATATTTAACGACGACGGAAGTCAATAAAAGAAAATATTAATTATGAACGCTGCTTGATCTAATCAAATTACAAAATTCAGTCGCCATTGTTCGCGTGAGCTCATAAAGTCTCACATTTATTCAGCCACTCCATCCAATTTCTGCTTCCCATAGTTCAAGTGATGAGATAAGGAGAGAAATATGGAGGTGCATCATTTCAACATTCTGTCTGCATTAAAGATGCAGCGCGTGTGTCGGGAATTGTGCAGGAGGGGGAAGTAATGGATTAAACATTGAATGATCCACACAGCGCCTGTAGGTACACACAAACACACACACAAAAACACTGCACCCTAATCATTTCCGCTCACAACGCTATTCTTAGTAGCGAGACTAACCTTACTTTCCCAGTCAAACCAGAGGGTGTTAAATCATGCTTTTAAGTGTTTGATTATTCCAATCAAACCCACTTTAGTTGCTGACAGCCACAATTAACAGCAGAAGACCTGAACACACGGCCGTGTCATTTGTGATCAGAGAGAAATTTAGGCTTTTTGAACATCACAGCGGCTGACCGGGTAACACGTACAGCCGCTCAAACCACAGCTTTTCAACTTCCTCTGAGTGACACAAACCGTCAGAGGCACTTACAGGTCCAGCTGGACCTTGGTGTCAAGGTACGTGCCAAAAAACGCTCTGTTAACACGGCAATTAGGTCGTAATAAGCCGAAATATTTATCAAGACATAATTTCAAAAGAGCGCCCTGAATGCACCTGCACTTGGTCGCCCACACCTCTCTGAACACGTGGACACGCTGCAAGTATTTGAGGCTGATTTGATATACAGACATATTAGGAGTTTCATTAAGATGGAGTTGTGCATACTGCTAGCATCATTTGTTTTGCATCTTTTAGCAGCCAACTTGCTAAAGGAGTTATGTAAATCAAGTAACAGTGCAAACACACCCACAAAATTAGTGGCGAATGCGATTTGAGAGCCAGAATTTCCCATCTTGAAGGCCGGTTTTGAGTCACTAGTAGTGGAAGATGGCAAACTACCACGATCTGGAATACATAACTAGGACTGTATATCACTCCTTTGTATATTGACTGTTTTCACATCCATGATGTGAATCTCCTGCTCCACCACATCCCAAAGGTGCTCTATTGGATTGAGATCTGGTGACTGTGGAGGCCATTTGAGTAAAGTGAACTCATTGTCATGTTCAAGAAACCAGTCTGAGATGATTTGAGCTTTGTGACATGGTGCATTATCCTGCTGGAAGTAGCATCAGAAGATGAAGATGGGGTGCTCACCCTGTGGTCTGTGTGGGTCCTAATGCCCCAGTATAGTGATGGTGACCACTACGGGGTCACTATACTGTATAAAAGCACCGTCCTTCGGATGAGACAGTAAACCGAGGTCCTGACTCTATGGGGTCATTAAAAATCCCATCATAAAAAATGTCCCATTGGCCTCTGAACATCATGTCCTCCTCTCCACCAGTAAGCTGGTGTGTGGTGGGCGTTCTGGTGCACTATGGCTGCCGTCGCATCATCCAGGTGGATCTACACACTGGTGGTGGATGAGGAGATTTCCCCCCTTTAATGTAAAGCACTTTGAGAGTCTAGAAAAGCGCTATGTAATTATTATTATTATTACAAAGATTTTTTGCCTGCTTTTCTAGATCGGTAATAGCACATTTTATAGGCAAATAGTTTTGTGAATAAAGCACATTCTATTAAAAAGCCTAATTTACATAGAAGGAAAGTGTGATTGTTGAAAAGAATGACAATGAGTTGATTTAAATACAGTAGCGCAATATTTCACATTGAGAGCCAGGTTCAAAAGTATCTCAAGCCCTGATGACGGCCTTGGTACTTAGTGAATAAGACGGAGGGTTTTGTGCCGAAAAGCTCAGCAGCTGCTCACCCAATTCAGCTCAGACTGTTTTTGACACGGGAAGAAACTGGGACACATTGGGCACAAATTGTGATAGAGTCTTCAATATGTTCTGGGAAAAAGAGTCCAGCTCAGGTATTGTGCTCTCAGACAGTGACAGACAAAGGAAAAGCCTGACAAAGGGAAGGACGGAAACAGAGCGAGGGAAGAGGAGGCAAAGATAAGCCAGGGCATTTCAAAATCTCTCTCTCTCTCCCAGCAGAGAGACAGTGTTCCTGTCTGCCTCTACTGTCATGCACTAATGGATGTCTGCAGATAAATACACTCACACGCACGCACGCACGCACCGCACGCACGCACGCACGCACGCATGCACACACACACACACACACACACACACAGTATCAGTGTGGTAGACATATCATCCATAACAACACACAGGCTGATACTCGTACACATGCAGGCAGATAGCAGTCTTCTCACAGGTCGCTCCAGCCTAAGGTGCTGAATCCAAATCCATGTGAACGCTGTGGTTCAATACTTCATAAACCAAAAACAATTCTCACAAAACAAGCTCATACACAGCATCCATTTCACCAGTGGGCATTCCTAGCATTTCCTACCGAATGAAAAACAAGGTATAGCGATGTTACCTCAGCGTAACTAAATATATTTGCTGCGAGTGCACACAAAGCGGAGAAGTGAAGATTGATAAAAAACTATTTTTATATCAGTATATATATATATATATATATATATATATATATATATATTATTTCTGTCAAAAGATTAATCGCATCCAAAACTTTTTGTTTACATAATGTGTATGTGTACATGTATTATATATATATATAAACAACACACACATACAGTAATTACTTAGAAATTTGTATTTACATGTATATATTTATATTCTTATATATGTTAAATATATTTATATATTATAAACTTAACATATTTTTCAAAAATATATACATACATACATACATGTTTGTATTTATATACATAATACATATACACAGTACACACACAAATGTTATGTAAACAACATTTAATTTTGGATGCGATTAATGACGATTAATCGTTTGACAGCACTATATACATATTAACTTAATAGTATAATATCATAGCATATGTATATAAAAATATTAGTATAGTATTTTATATTATATTATGGCATGTGTGTGTCTGTGTGTGTGTATACACACACACACATATATATATATATATATATATACACACACACACACACACATTTTTTATATATATATATATATATATATATATATATATATATATATATATACACACACACACACACACACACACACACATATACATATATATATATATATATATATATATACACATATATATTTTGTGTATATATTTTCTAAAGATTTAACGGTGTCATTAAGTGTTTTCAAAGATGAACTTTAATAACAGCAGAGGTGATCTAAATCATCTACAATTTTAAATAGCTTGACTGACTGTAAAATCAAAGTAGCTTGAATCTTTTTGTAGCCCTTTTAGAAGCAGACAGATACCTACAGCATCTACCATCACTTCCACCTCTCACCTTCCTCCACACTTCCTCTCTCTTTGCAAGTCAACCTGTGAAGAAACAAACTCAGGTAAAGAAGCGCTATTTTAGGTAAATGGAGCTGCTGTAGTGCATCACAGAAGCATCAACCGCCACGCTTTTGTCTACATGAAAGTGTGGAAGTCCCACAGAGAACGCCCGTGTGTGTAAACGAGAGGCTGTCAGTGTGTTTCACTGAGTTTTGGGGGAGGCCCTCGCGAAGGAGGATGAGAACGAAGGATTGAAATGGAGAAATAAGAGAGCGGAGCGGAGTTTGGCGAATTCTCCAGAGTCGTTTATCTGTCCATCTGTGTGGAGCTGCAGCGAGTGATGGAGAGATGAGAGCTACATCCACACACACACACACACACACACACACACACACACACACACACACACACACACACACACACACACACACACACTCACACTGACACGCTTACATACAGTTATGCCAGGATTAAAAATATCCACCGCATCTGGTGCTCTTCAAAATCAGAGAGAGAGGATAATAATAGCCCGTTCACAAAAAACAAACACAATTAATGTACATTTACAACACAGTGGCAGTACAGGGCGGATCACACAGGTCACGCTTAGTGTTCAAAAGCACTATTTGAACAGTCCTAAAAATTGCACTTTTTCTTCAAAAATAAGTAATTCTGTTTGTTAGGATAGGACAATATTTGGTTGAGATACAACTATTAGAAAATGTGGAATATGAGGGTTAAAAAAAATACGTTTTCCAAATGAAGTTCTTAGCAATGCATATTGATAATAAAAAATTAAGTTTTGATATATTTACGGTAGTACATTTACTAAATATCTTCATGGAACATAATCTTAATAATCCTAATAATTTTTTGAATATTTTTAATAAGGTGTTTAACACTAGGTAATATTCATCATGCTATAATTTTTTGTTAAATAATAGATCTCTATAAAATTTATATCCAGTATACTACTTTAAAGCAGTGGTAAAATGTAAAAATAAATTAGGAATAAATACTAAAAAACTTAAATAAATAATACAATTTAATTTTAAATAAATGAATTTAAATAAATGTTCTTAATTATGAAAAAAAATATTAAATAATTATTTAAAAAAATATTAAAAAAAGATAAAAGACTTTTCAAATAATACTTCATAAATTAATTTTGTTATAGTATAGAAATGCAAATATATAGTTGCCTTATATATTTAAAGACGGGGGCTCCCTTGCACCAAGGTTATTTTAGTAGAGATACTAATATAGTTATTCATTTTGTACATTTTTATTAGTTAGTGCACACTATATGAGAGCATGAAAAAAGACAAACACATTCACTGAAATATAAGATTCAAGTCACAGCCAATCACATCCTTCCATTAGCCCACACAAACGAGCCATTAGAAAACATCAATAACACAGCAGCCAGACAGCCCACCGCCCCCTGACCTCCCGGAGAGGTCATGCGTGCTGGAAGACCACAGCATCAACCAGAGCCGAGAGATTTCAGCTCCAGCGCCGGCGGCTCCGTCCAGCACAGCCGTGCCCTGAGCAGGGCACTTAACTACAGCGCTGCACCGGCGGCTCCGTCCAGCACAGCCGTGCCCTGAGCAGGGCACTTAACTACAGCGCTGCACCGGCGGCTCCGTCCAGCACAGCCGTGCCCTGAGCAGGGCACTTAACTACAGCGCTGCACCGGCGGCTCCGTCCAGCACAGCCGTGCCCTGAGCAGGGCACTTAACTACAGCGCTGCACCGCGGCTCCAGCACAGCCGTGGCCTGAGCAGGGCTCTTAACTACAGCGCTGCACCGGCGGCTCCGTCCAGCACAGCCGTGCCCTGAGCAGGGCACTTAACCACAGCGTCTGTTGCTAAATCCTAACCTAGCTTTCCATAACCTGCTTTGAAAGACCTTCAGGACATTCAGAAAACACTTTCATTCAGCACGTAAAGACTAAAACAAACCGCATTCACTGTTCAAAGAGACCAGCATCTCCAATATCAAAACATTAGTTTAAAAACTCTGTGTGAATCAATGCATTCATCGATTGAAAGCCCAAATGGTTCAATTTTATAACTTCAGGCACTGCAGACGCTTGCTAATGCCATGAAATTTGTTTTAATCAAGTCAGTTATACTGACCTGCTCATGAATGAAATGCATTACTGTTAGATTGTGATTACTGCATTGATTATTTATAACAAAACAAGGATTTGGACACTTACATTTCTTTTTTTTTTGCATAAAAAAAGTCAAAACCAATGGCATCCGTGATTAAATGATGGGTTTCTTCTTCATTTCTAAGAGCCTCCTTTGCCAATCAACAAGGTGACTAATGTCTGATATCCAAAAAGTTTGTCTTCATTTTGAACAGTATATCTATTATTTTAACATTTAAAACATATTTTCTGAAATGTTTTGCTTGAAAAGTGTTTTTGATATTACATTTACATTACATTTATGCATTTAGCAGACGCTTTTATCCAAAGTGACTTACATTACATTCAAGTTACAGTTTCTACATTTTATCAGCTCTTATCAGCTGATATGATTTTTAATGCACCAAAACTTTACAACACTTCAAATCTCAAAGATGATTTAATGCATTAGATATCATGAACTCATAATGACCAGCTTTTACAGCTTTAATTAATCAAGGTTCATTTTTAACACTTCAAGACATTAAAATCTGTTTTATGAATAAAGACAAATGAATAATGAACAGTTTTATATTCACACTACTCTTCAAATGTCAGGGTCAGAATTGTTTAATAATAAATCATATTTATTCAGAAAGGATTCATTTAATTGACCAAAAATGACAGTCAAGACATTAATAATATTTCCGCATGCTTTTCTTTTGAACTTTCTATTCATCTTAGAAAACAAACGTATTAAGGTTTCCATAAAAATCTGAAGCAGCACAACTGTTTTCAACACTGATAATAAAAAATGTTTGAGCAGCAAATCAGCATGTTGGAATGATTTCTGAAAGATCACGTGATGTGATATCACAGGAATAAATGACATTTCAATATATTCACCTGTGAATATAGCTGAATATAGTGTATAATTCAGCTGTGTAGCTGTACAAGAACATGAACTCAGATAGATGCTATACAATGTTTTGCCCATTGTTTTTAACTACCGTTGAGTTTGAACATCTGTCAGAAAAGGCAAACCTCTTTTTATTTTTGCCTTTTAATTACTTCAGGGAGCCAAAAAGTACAGTAAATGAAGCAGAGAAGTGGCGGGATCAGGATACGCCACACGAGCTTCACTCACATGTCGAGCTATGTGTGTTAAACGCTAGGCCGTGGCTTTTATGCCACATTGATTATTGATGTTAATGGATGTTAACGCTCGATTTTACCACAAGTCCATCTAGACTCCAGATGGCAGCAGTCAGTTCGACGTTGCCAACTCTACTCGATCTGTCACGGCATTACCGTAGCAGATTTAGAGCTGGAAAGCATCACAAACTGGGCTAAACGTTCACATGAAGGCCCAACAGGTGCTGTGCAATTCAATCCCACTTCAGTAACAAATATTTAGCCCGTTTTATCTTTAATACGGAGAGCAGATAGTCGGGCTGCGTTTAAAAGAAGTCCCCCACCGGCATGTTTCCGTGGCTCATTAGTTCAGCATGAAGCGTTTGGTGGGTAATGTCTTAATTTCTGAAGACCCCACGAGGGGGTTGGAGGCAAGAGGACTAATAAAATCTCACATCCAGTGGGGGGGTTAAACATAACGAGCCCGAGCACAAAAGAGTGAATTAACCCAGACTGTGAAACGAATAAAACTTAAAGAAGAGGAATAAAATCATTCAAATGAATAAGACAAGGCAAAATGAAAAAGATAATATCGCAGAAATTATTTCACACCCAGGGAACAGATGGCTGAGGTAATAGGTGTTGGTTAAAAAAGAGCTTTTATTCTTCTCGAGGCTCAAAGGGAAATTTGTGAAACTGCAGGGCCTAGATAATTGAACAACCCTTTTCCTATTAGAGGTAAAGATCTTGATGCAAGCTACAATAAAAAGGACACAAAGTCTGAAGGGAAGAAAAAAAAAACAGCATCAGATGGAAAAACTTCTAACTTCGTCTTCCTACATGTGCGTTCTCCCTGTTCTTTAGTTGTTTTTGAGTGTGCATACTTGTGCAAACAGTAGACCTATTGACCAGTCGTCCGCGGCATGAAGCCATGTCAGACAAACAAAAAGCTCTGAGCAAATGTCTGCACAGGATAATTGAGAACTATCAGTCCTCAGTGTGTCATAATAACACTCTCGCTGAGAGAAGCAGCAGGAAAGATGCGTTAAAAGAGGAACGCGGCGAGTAAGACCTACATTCCTCGAGAAATAGGACTTATTTCAATAGCAACCATGTTTTTTGCCTTGTTCGCAGTGAAAATGAAGCTAAACAGTCAAAATGTCCCAAGCAGTCTTATTAAACACTCCTCAGGTCTGGTATTGTCAGGTTTTGATTACTGTATTTGTTGATGTAGTCAGTGTCAAAGGAACATTTAATTGATGAACAAAGAACAAGATGTTATTTCACACATTTTCACTGGACATGACCTAAAACTTCAAACAGGAAGCTACATCAAACAGACTGTACTTTCTTCAAAGCCTCTTCCTTCCTGTTAAATAATATATATATATATATATATATATATATGGATGGACAATATATATATATTATATATATGGAGACTGGATTTTTTTTTTTGTCATTTAAACCTGGAAATAAAGAGTGTTTTACCTTTTTAAAATCCTTTAGAAAATGCTTAAAAAGAGTCTGCACTATTTCTGGATGACTAATCAAATGCGTAAACGTAAAAGTGCTATGAATAAAGCAAATGTCATATCACTTGAATACTAAAAGACAACATTCTCAAATACTGTGTTCATTTTTTTTTTGCTGGAAATATTTTTTTTATACAAAAAGTTAACAAATACATGTAGCTATGCATTTATATAATTGATTATATATTTTTGACAAATTATAGTTGTAGCTATGCATTTACAGTGAATGTACAGTTCAATATTGATATTCTTAACTATATATATATATATATATATATATAATTAGTGCTGTCAACCAATTAATCCAAAATAAAAGTTTGTTTACATAGTTTATGTGTGTACTGTGTATATTTATAATGTATATATAAATAAAAATATGTTACGTTTATATATTGAATATATAATAAAATTATATAAATATAAAGATATGCATGTAAATATTTTCAAAATATATACTGTATGTGTGTGTATTTATATATACATAATAAATATGCACACATATATTATGTAAATAAAAACTTTTATTGTGGATGTGATTAATTGTTTGACAGCACTAATATATATATATATATATATACATAATTTACAAAAAGGAAATTAAATTGGAAATCTAAATGAAATTAAAATGGTTTTGTGTTGAGAGAAAACAATATTCTAAAACAGAGCAGTGCTTATTAATGCATTCTTTCAAAACTCCTGTCATTTTTGCTATTTCTACACCACATTTATGACAGCCAGCTTGATAATCTTGGCGACAAATCAGCTAAATTTGCAACAACAGCACAGAATACATGACAAAAGCCTTACGTTTGCAAGGCATAACACGGATGTGGAGGTCTTCAGTGGCATTGCAGCACTGGCCTGAAGGGCTCCAAAAGCTCTCACACTGGCTGCAGGCCGTTCTTAATGTTGAGCGCTGATTGGTCTGACTCTTGGACTCTACTGTATTTATGAATGAATGGCAAGAAGCCAATTTATCTGCATTCACCCAGTGTTATGTATCTGTACAGCATACACCTGGCAGATGGTCGAATGTGGCATTCCTTGAGAAATTACAATTCCAGTTGTGTAATGTTATTAAACTACGACAATCATCTCAGCACGAGATATTCTTTTGGAAGATCACCCCCATCCCAACCCAATCGATGCCAACCATTGATGTACCTACTACTGAGTCCTAATCAAACCATAATACAGAACCATTTCAACATCTCCTACAACATACACTCTTAAAAATAAATGATTTCAAGGACATTCATCACCCATGAAATCTTTCAATGCACAAAATCTTCTTTATAGTGGAAAACATTATTTTGATTATTAAAATGTTCTTCACACCGAGAAAAAGTCTGGAAACTTTCCATTAAAACGAAAGCTTCTTTAAAGAGGAAAATAGTTACTTAGATTATGTTCTTCACGCTAAGGGAAAATATGGCTCTTGTAAGAATTTTTTAGGGAATCAAAAATTATTACTAGTATTATTTGAATGTTTCATTTGTATCGCTAAAGACATACATTGGTGAAGGAATTCTATTAGAACTATTTTATAGCACAATATGAACACACTGATGAACAGTGGAATACGTCAAATAAGTTGAATAAGCACAAAACTTTTATATCGTCACATTCATACATTAATCACGTAAATAATACAATACTTTCAATTCAAAACAGCCATATTTGAGATTAAAAAGTCACTGGATATTACTGTTGGTCATTTAACATCTCTATCGTAAAACAGCTTCTTCCGTCTTACCTCGTCCTCTTTCATCGTTAACGGATGAGCCGCGCTGGAATTCACGCTCTGCTTCTGCCACGCCTACTTTAATTTAATTGGCCAACTAAGTCAATTTGACATTGACAAGGTCCTATATGAGACAGACCAGCCTAAATATGATTTTTTTTTTATTCATCCTAACAAAAAGGGTGGTACATAAAGGAGTGCAGTAGATCAGTGCAAGAATTTCTAATATTATAATAATTACATTTTGTCAGACAAAGCAAACAGGAGAATAGACTAACGTCGGTGGACTTTAACTTAAAATATGTTTAGAAATGATGTCTTTCTGCATTTTAAACTAGATACCTTCTGATGTTCTTTCATGTTTACTTCATGCCATTACTAGTAATGAGGAAGAAATGATCGGTTCACATGCCACATGCGCTACAGTAATGACACGCCACACGAAAGAGCCACAAAACGCTGTTTATCGTTAGAATTTCTTTACAAAAGACTTTGTTTCATACCAGAAGTAATCTGCTTTGTCTTGTCTGATGGCACAACTCTTTGTTGCGGGATGATTTTTTTTACTGCATGAGAAGTGTGGAGTGAGAGTGGCTTGTTGGACGTAGTAGCCTAACAGTAAGTAAGGGGGTCTTTGCAAAGGGTCAGTTTCACAATTTCTAAACATTGAGGAGGTGTCCTTGTCTCTCTCAGTGTCTATGGTGGTTATGGCCCTGTCCATTTTGTAACTCTTATTTTTAAGAGTGTATTCAGTGTTTTTAGGAAATGAACTGGCGAGCGCATGCAGACTCATGTCTCTTGTGCAGGGAAGGAACGAGAGAGACTGGAGGTGGTGACAGAGTGTTGTCAAGGCGACAGATGCGGGTGCCTGCAGTGGGCCCTCAAGGCTGAGGGGAGGCTCGCTGTCTCGTCGGCTCAATGAGAACGAGGCATCAACGGGCAGCAGGTTTGTCAAAAGCCATTAGAAGCGGAGGATAACGGAAAGGGGTGAGATTCCTGTGTGTACATCCTGATGGAAACTACCTCTGGAAACCCTCAGGCACCGCTAGACTGCCAAAGTTTGCTTAGGTATATGTTATAAAAGTATATAAAAGTCTGGAGAAATTAATGCCTTTTATTCAGCAATAAAAAAGTAGAGTTCAGATCTGAAATTTTCTTCATCTTGAGCATTTTTCTCAGGTTCCTATATTTATGTTCAGTTATTTCACTTTAATAACAATGAACAGAACCTATGAATTGCCATTAAAGTGAAATAACTGAACCACACATGAGAGCCTGAGAAAGATGCTCATTTCAGATTGCACTTACTCTTCATATATAAAATTATTGTATATAAAAATATTTATAATCATATACAGTATAAATATATTATAAAGTAATATGTGTGTGTACCTTCCTCATCTAAAATATTGTATTATTTTTTTAAGTTTATTACATTATAAAATATTTATTCACAATATATATATAAATAGTCATCACTTTTACATTTTTTTATTTTTATATACGTAACATGTATCTCTCTCTCTCTATCTATATTTTTAAATATATTAAATGAAATGTTATTATATTTAAGTAAAAAAAAAATATTCAAATTCTTAGCTAAAACATATGACTTGTATACATTTACACACTGCATTATGCACTGTATGCATTTTTATTTTAGAGCAGTCACCTTTTCATTTCTCACTCATCATTATTGGGAAAACCTGTTTATTTTGGAATTTAGCCTGAATCGATCGCACAACAACAACAAATGAAATTCATATTATTTTTGCGTTTCGCTCTCAATCTGACCTCATCTCACCGCTGATCCTGCTCTCAACATGTGACCCACTTTCTACGATGAGTGCTCGAGGAGTTTAGCCGCCCGTCATGCTACCCCTGCCATACAAAAAAACACATCAACATCCTTCCAGGATTGCGTTTCGCTTGTCAGTCGGGGGTCAGAATGTAATTTCTGTCGGAGACTAGCTATGCAAGTCGTGCATCATCGACCTGCTGCATCACAAGAGCTCCTGGAAGGCAAAAGAGAAACATTCACAAAACACAAGATGCAGAAAATATCAAGTCAACAAACAGATGCGCCAGACATAAATCCACCAGGTTTTTAATTACGACCAGTATACAAAAATAATGTGACAGGACAATAATGGGACTTGGAATGTACACGCTCTTGTTTCCGCTCCAAATAAACACACCACACAAGTGTAAGTGTTTTTGTTAGCGCTAATCACATCTTTGTGATGCCAAAGCATCCTCTTCCTCTAAAATATCTTACACAGTGAAAACAAAAAGGCAGCAAAACAACCGGACGGCATGGAGGTAATGCAGGGCTGCGTATCAATTAGTAATGCGCTTGCTAGTTCTTTAATTTATTTATAGTATTCACAAGTAGCTGATGAGAGGGAACAGGCCATGAAAACACACGTGTGGAGTCGCAATTTCATCTAATGGCTCCGAGTTGCTTTGAGACTGGAGGCAGATGCCAGAACACATTTCTGTTATCCAAAATGAAGAGTAGTGGGTGCGGACAGGTCAGAAACAGTGGTTTGTAACCTGGCAGTGTTCTGCCCGCTGTGGCACTGTTTTCAGAGAGGATTAGAGCCCCAGCGGTTCCCATCTCATCTAATGGACTCTTTCAGGGTTAGAAAACTACATGACTGGAAACTGGCATGAATCTTGATAATGTCTTTCACTAAACGGGATAATACTGGTGTACGTCAGTGTAATAGTTTCTCACAGCTTTTAACTGTGGAGAATAAATCCTGGATGACCACAGCGTGTGCGGGAAGATCTGAGGGTGAATCTCACGATCACAGCCTGGGTCATCCTTCAGCCCAACATCAAAGAGAGAAAATATTATAATCATAATAATATAAGCCAATCAAAATTCAGCATTATTCAAATATTATTTTAGGGGAAAACTAATTCAACATTTTAAATACAAATTAATTTCAAAATTAACTCAATTAAAAATGTACAGAGTTAATTTGGAGGTGATATGTTTTTATTTTGTATTTTGATAAAATACAATTTTATAAAATTAACATCATCAGGCAAGAAATGTTTTGCCTAATTTCTTTGCCATAATTAAGCTATTATAAATATTTAAAAAAATATATGTATTCAAAATATAAAAAACAAGTCACAAAATAACTCAAATCCAAACATAATTGAAGTATTTACATTTTACTTGAGTTAATTTTGAAGTGACGCTTTACTTTATTTTCAGATTCATTCTTTGCCGTAATTATTAAATTGATCTAAATATAAATATTTAGTAAAAATATTCAAAATATAAAATACAAAAAATGATTTGTACAAAATTAGCTCAACTAAAATGTAAACTCTTTACACTAAAAAGCATTTCCATTTGACTTGTTCATTTTAAAGTAATATATTTATATTTGATATAATTTAAATTACAGTCAAAGAAAAAAATTCATTACTAATTCTCATACTTTTCAGGCTTGAAAATATCATTTAGAAAATGTACTTGTATTTCCATGACAACATTTTAAATAAGCTACAATGGTCTTTAAACAAAAAGTAACTTCCTATTCGTCTTCTTCGAGTCACAGGCATCATGTGACCAGGACATGAGCACGAGATTCACCCGCTACAGTCGAGTATGTGTGTGTGTTCATCTAGTGTTGACGTCTTGTCATGTTGAGTGGTGAGAGTGTGTGTCGTGTTGTGGAGGGTTAAGAGAGCAAAAAGTTGTCAGTGCAAAAAGTTTGTGTGCGAACGTCAATCCGTACTGTACTTTCATCGCAGGCCGTGTGCCAGTTACTAACTAGTGTGCGTCTGGGAAGCTACATCTGCTGAACGCGCCTGTCTAAATCACAGACTCAAGGCAGCCGAGGTTATTCTCTTGTCTACTCTGGGCTATTATACTACATCTGCTTTATATTTGGTGTTGGCCATAACTGACCACTACATCTGTTATTTACAGTACCGATAAATAACACTTATCTCACCGGATTTCTCGATGATAAATACATACATATACAGTATATATATATCTCACACACAGGACACGTCACGTCAAGGATACACACCATCAACACCTCACAGGATAGCACTGGTTTCCATCCATAGTATATAACAAACTCAACACAGAAAAGAGAGTATAGTTTGTTCTCACAAGTTTTGACAAAGATTTGTTGTAATACAGCAGTTACATGATGTGATATGAACCTGTTGCAGTTTTTACACAAAAGACGTCAGGCAGAAGCGATCTGTCCGAGTGTTTTTCATACACAGTGTCACAACCTGACAACACAACACAACATTCAGAGTGAATGAATAATCAGCTCCACAGCTGACGAGTTAATAATGACTTGCACCATAATGCAAAGCAATTAAGTAGCATCACGCAGTCTTGTTTTTCTTCTTTTCTTAATATTGTTGATTGATTGCAGTCTTTAAGTATGGCATTCATTTACAATATATAGGATTTCAACATCGCATGAATTACGGCGAGCTTCCAAACCTAAAACACATCCCAGAAGGCACTTACATCAACTTATCAAAACATATGATTTTGTTTCATAATATTGAGAACATGTGGATAGATGGTATCTTTCATCTCCAAACATTACCAGACGAAGTCCAGGTCATATTTCACTCAAAAATTAAAAATCTGCTAAATTACTTAATATAAAATAAATGGGGCCTATTTAGCTTTGTGGCTTTATTAAACAGACACTTTATTGTATACAGTTAAACAAGACACTTTAATGGCTTTTTAAAATTTAAAATCACCATAATTTACAATCAAACATAAGATTATTTATGCAAAATAAAGTTATTTAATTACTTCCTTTGATTCGGCAGTGAAATGTGACCCAGACATATTCTTTGTGAGTTTTGCCCAATTATTTCAGTAATTAATCTTTATGTAGCCTTGGGACTGTGCGAATGAGGACATGGCATCACTATATAACCCTTAACACTAATATTCTATAATAACATCCAGAGAAGTTCAACAAAAGATTCTATTAAAACACTAATACTTAAAGTTATGAAAACTTGATTTGGCAACATTGCTCTTTCAGTTTTCTCAAGTCTTGAATAGCATTTTAAAGTCAAAAGTTCAGTACAGTCACTCACAATACATCACAGGCCTCTCTGAACGCATGAATCTGCCTGACATTGACTACAAATTCATACTAAACGGGTGAAGTTAATACCTTTGCTACTGCTAACAACACAATATTGACTGGCTCCCCGTTTTCTCTCTCCACTTCTTCATTTTTGACGTCGTTATCAGCTTGAATATTTCAAGGTCTGAGCAGCTCTCAGAAAAGTAACTTTGCTATCCTTATTTTTCAGTGCAGTGATGCAACTTGAAGAGCTTTAGGAGGGGGATAAAAATGAACAGCCTTGTAAGTCTGCAGCGTGGGTGAACACTGTAGGCTAGAGTAACTACCGCCTTTACAGTCACTTGGTCCAGATAGTATAATCTCCAAATTACTCATGCTATATCTGCTTTGCTGGATATGGAGTTCTGTCTGGGTAGCGTCGCATCGGTGAGCGTGTTGCTCCTTTGTCATTATCGCTCTAACCTCCCTCCACCGAAGGCTCGATGCTGTGAAACCAAGGATGAATGAGTCACGGCTCAAGTAATTCAAAGCACTGCCGAAGCATCCATACAAGCGGCACGATATTATGCAAAGCACGCGCTCACCGACAACCCAGAGACTAATGAATCCACATCTGGATGCACATTGTTACACACTCATAGTTGTCTGAAATGTCTTTTTTTTTGTGCTCTAAAAAAAGTTGGATTATGCGAGAGGCTCCAAAACAAACCGCTGAACGGCTCTAGAGGGACTCGGTAAAGCGAGTAGCCTAATCTCGCTGCCGAACATACGGTGAGAGCGCTTCGCCCCTTGACCTTTTTTCACAGCTGGCAGCGTTTCAACACCGTGGACTCCGCTGAACCGGGCAGCATATGCCGCCTGGCTTAACGCTCCCCGCTGAGGTCCGTCAAGCGCTCCGCCGTCCACATAATCCCACACTCAAAGGCACGTCAGTTGCGTTTCTCTCAAGGCAATCTACAATGTGCATTAATCTACTTAATCTGTTTTAGTGAAGTTAAAAGACAACGCGGTATAGATTCCAAGCCTATTTCCGCCTGGAAGGATTTGTGCTGAAGCTAGTCGTGCTCCTGTCTGCAGTTTTTAGATGTTGCGGTCTATGGTTTTGATATAACTGGATTAATCAGGGGTTGGGAAAAACATGCATCAGCCCAAACGCATGCGGCTAATGCACAACACTCTTCTGAATTAAACATGGCCTGGAACAAACCGTTCTGAAGAGGTTGACAGGAGAGTATGGAGAAAAAAAAAAACACTATTACGCATCTGCCTAGAACCCCTCGAGTCATTCAGAAAATTCCTTTAGCGTAACAAGACATCCGATTAATAAACGAGAGCTAAAAAATAGTGGGGGAAAGTTAAAAGCGTTCACAGCTGGAGTTGATCGACGCCACAGATGAATGACCCAGATGCTGGAGCGAGCCTTGCATTGCATGTTTTCTGTTTCACTAACAAAACATCCAGCTGTTCTCGAAGACGACATTCCCGGGATTTGATAAAAGAAGCCTGCAGTATGCAACCTGGAGAAAGCGGCCTTAACTACTAGGTCACAGCTTGCTGAGCCTCTCGTGCGACGTAGCATTGACAATCCTGTATGCTTAATCACAAGGCTTTCTTTTCACTTCAAAGAGCCTACTTGAGTATTGTGCTCATGGGAGTGAATCAACCACGAAAGATGGATTCTGCCTAGAATGGGCATTAACGAGAAGTTACAGTTACACAACAACCAAATAACTCTTATTTTAGTCAGTAATATGCATTAAAAGTACACATCGTGAGGGGAGTAGCATTCATTTGTGTTTTAAGTTTGATAATGAGTGCTTTCGTCTACAGATGTGATATTATCCGTTCTGCTTCTGCTCAGATGGCAAGTTTCCGTCTTTTTGTTTTAAAAGGTCAAGTATTTATCAGTCAGGTGTATTATCTGCTTCCTCTAGACGTAAATGGCAGTCCGGGAGATGATGGACCCGTCTCGCTGGGACTCCATGTCGTCGTCCAGGTAAGGTGCGCACTCGTCTTCGCTCTGGTGGATTTGGTAGCTGGGCGGCAGTCCGGTGAAGCGGTCGTACCGCTCGTCCTCTTCTTCATCCTCCAGGCTGTCGTTCAGGGCATCGAACTTCCTGCGCTCAGCTTCGTTCATCTCGCCGCTCAGCAGGATGTCATGGGCGGTTGGCGTGTTTCCGGTAATGCGTGGGAACTCATTGCATTTCTCTGTCAGGGCACCGGGGTCGCTTTCGCGGTACGTGTAGATCGGCCCATTGTTGTTGGCTCCCGCGCCGTTCTTGCTAGCTTTCTTGCCTCCAAAAAGACGGGTTTTGTTGCCATACGCGCCCTGCTCGCCGTCGCCTGAATATCCATGCTGATGGCGGCGACTTCGCATCACTAACACAGCAACCAATGCGCTGACCAAAACGAGCGCCAAGAAGCTTCCCAGAATGGCTCCGGCCACCACGCCAGCACTGGACGGGTTTTCAGTCGACTCTGTAGAGGAGGGGAGGGGCACAAATGAGGAAGTTTCTGCTTGGTGGTGGTAGCTATTCTTCACCATAGGTGGTGGTGATGTACGATTTGGTTCAGTTTAGACTGAGTAATGTTTTTTGGCTGCCCCCAGTTCCCAGCTACAAGTCCTATGGTGTGAGCCAAGTTTGCCGGATCCGCTCTCGGTTCGAGAAAACAACACAAACGTCTGTTCCTTCTACGCTCGGAAGCTGACCAGGTAAATTACACTACACAAGTAGAGAGTTAAAAAGAGAAACACAGATGGAGAAGAGATGTAAAGATTATGTCACAGAATGGTCATGCAAAGAGGAAGAAACGTAAGTTACACTGGGAATGTGGCCCTCCAGCTAACGTCAGCTAATTGGTCAGCTTGCGCATTCCCACCAAATTCCTGGGAGCGTGTCCAAGTCACAAACACTAAAGAAACACCTGCTTCTGGAAGGATTAGCCCCATTTCATGCTGCATAGAGCCTGCATGGAACGCACTGCTGAGGCAGCATGCACAGGAAGTGATATCTATATTGACATACGTATATAGTGGTGGTGAAGCCAAGAAAAGTAATTATATTTACAGTCTGATTTAATCAAAAGTTTTCTGATCGAGCTTGTCTGTGCAACTGAAAGGACAGTAATAGTGCTTTGCAAGTCCACTGCATTGATTTAGTTACATTACTTTATTGCACAGGTCAATATATTATAAAACTCTGGTCCTACAGCTAACGTTATCCCTAATAAATATGCAAAGTGAGAGAATTATGAAAAAGTGTTTGAGGTTTTGTAAGAAGTTAAATGGATTAAATTGCTTAGAAATACAATAACACACTTTCTCAAGATGCACAATTTGAGAATTCATATCATGCCCGTACAGTAGCTCTAACAGTACAAAAGAGATTGAGTTGTTTCTTTTAAATATTTTAGTAGTCTTTTTGAGTGATTCAGTGACTCATTCACTTAAATCCATCAAAACGCTGATTAATTCAGAAAATAAACAAGTGAATCTCTATACGAGTGAGTCATTGAATTATTTACTCAAGCGATTTGTTTAAAAGCGCTGAATTCAGAAATGCCACTGCTGTGTGTAGCTAACAATGAGGATCAACTAAAGAACTATCAATATTGTTTCTAAAATGTAAGTTAGTCAATGTTCATTTTTTTATTATTGCTGTATAAAATGTGCAAGCAAGCTGTTGGTCTGAATTTAAATATGAGGGTTAGAGTAACAGTGACCCTAACCTTAGCAAACAGTGAAACTGAAATAAGCTGAAGCTTTGTGGGTTGTTTAATTCAAAGGCCAAAATAGCATGCGCACTCCTCTAAACTTATGCCTCACTCTCGGTCAAACAATCACCAATTCCACCTCCTGCAATTTCCCCCGTTACCATGACAATTTGAGTTATTACGTATTCAGGCTACAAGAAACAAGTCAAGAGGCATTTTCCAAAAAAATAAAAATCCTCTCATCTGCTTGTTTTTACGCTACGGCTCCAGAACTACTAAGATACCTTTCATACAAGACAAAAAGAAGAGTAGGCTACTGATGAAAATATATGTGCGAACATGTACAAGTACATTACATTTCTTCCCACACAATTTGGATACGACTTAATATTCCTGCAATATAACGAGCGTACAATCGCTCCCTCTCCCACACACTTTTTTCCCTGTTCGTTTGCTCCTCTGCTGGTTTGTTTTATCCCAGTCCCGGGAGATATAGAGGTGCTAAAAGAGCTCTTTCTTAGGATACCCTATTCCATTTCGCCGTGCCTCTCAGTCCACTGTCATTAAAGTCTCTTCAAGCCCGCTGCTACAGAAAACATGTGGGACTGAGATGCACACATACACATACGCCAATCTCTCTTAACCTCACTCTCCAGGTGCTATCTCTGCCAGATGCCACAGCTCAGGATCCATTATTCATCGGCCTGGCAGACAGTTTCCGTGAACCCCACCCCACGGTCGACATCTAGCTCTGAGACTGAGAGACGAAAGACAAAGGTGGGTTGAGGAGAGATACGGCGCCGCTTCACCGTGATTCTGAGCGTGACCGAACAAATAGCCTGTCTTACATTGACCGCTCTTGTTTTCAAGTAAAAAACCCGCAGCAACACACTTAATTTTAACGCTCCTGCATCTTTAAGTGGCCGTAGTGTGAGGTCAATTTAAGATATTGTTATCCAAACGATGGCACATGGGCAGCAGGGAAGTCTCGCGTTATCGATCCACTCCAGGGCTAATAAAACATTAAGCCGCAGAATTTATTAGCACAACTCTTTATGAGTGTTATTGAAAAACGTTGAGTTCTTACAACACACATTGAGAGTGAACCTTAGAGAGTTGTGGAAGCTGTTAAAGGTCATTATTGTCTAAGAATGTTGATGGGCTCGTGCACAAAGCACCTCTTCAGACCTCGTGAACTTTAACGTGTCTGCTCCTCGAGTGTCATAACTACAGCACATTATTATTCTGCCGCACTCAGCTAATGACATGCTACAAAATTGCTCAACATTAAAGTCCACGTTTTAATTTTCCCACTTACATGCATAGCTGGAATCGGCTGCTTAGGATAATAATGTGAGAAATTATAACTTATGTGAGAGTTTATTAAAACACAAAGCCTATATAGTGCGTATAGATTTTTCCCATAGAAAAAAAAGGCTTATGAACTAAATCAACCAGCTACAAGGTGAATGCTAACATTTCCAATTTTGATTTGAAGCTAAAAAGTATTTGAGAATGGAATAAAAAGACAAAGGTACAAAACCGTATACTTAACGGCTTTAATGAGGGAAAGAACTACAATCCCATGAAGCACTGCAGATAAATCTAATTCACAATAATTGAGAGCTGTTAATTTTAAGATGTTGATTATGTATACATATAGAATTATAATTCATGCTCAAGTTTTTTAAATATACATTGTGATTTACAATTATATACTCCGAATTGTAACTATGTATTCACAATGTTTATATTCAAACTTATGACAAAATTTTTCAGAGTAACTTCTATATATTCAGACATAGCTATGTAGTCAGATTTACTTTAAACATGCATTCATGATTAACATTTATATATTCAGTCCTGTATCTATATATTCAGACTTATATCTATATATTTCAATATACATTTATATATTATCAATTACAACTGCATACTCACGATTTAGATTTATATATTGAATTATTACTTATATATATATATATATATATATATATATATATAAATTAGCTATATATAAACTACATATACATACTTATTTACATTTATATATTAAGATTTGTATCTTTACAACTGTACATTCTGGTTTTATATACGTTTTTCCTATTTGGCCTTTCATATAAATACAGACATACATTATATATGAATGTACTTTTTACTTACAGAACAAAACAAGTTCTCTAAACATCGCGTCATCAATTTCCTGGTAGAAGTGATAAATTCCAGATATTAACTCAACAAACTGGCACCTTTCCCAAAGCACAAGAAGGCACTAACTATAATTATGGCATTCAGGGTTGTAATTTATGCATTTATTCATGTTTTTCCCCAAGCTATAGGTTGTAGATAGAGACCACTCGGCAGTCTGATTGCTAGCAGTACTCCACATCAAGCCCTCACAATGCCGCCCGCTTTTCACTCATCTATAAATGGTTCCCATTTATAAAATAACACAACTACCACCCCAGGTAGAACTACAACCCCTATGGAAGCAATCAATCACACAACAACAGTGTACCCAGAGTGATCCGCACATGCACCACGTGAGTGCGATCATTATATTCGAATTTATTTCTGCTAAAACACAGGTTTTTGGCAGTGCAGAAGGAGGGGTATGATGACAGAGTGAACGCAGACAGATCAAATTTCCTTGACTGTAAAGGATAGGCTCAAATCTCAGCCGTGGCCAGCGGTGGCCTCTCCCTTCCGCTGTCTCACACGTCCTATATTGATTTATTGGAGAGCTCAGGGCGCATACGTTCAGCTTACACCAACCTCTCCCGCTGTCCTCCTAAAGCCCGGGCTAACTGACAGGTGATGTGGTGACCACTAATGGTGCTGCCAAAAGTGATGTAGGAAAGCGTCCAAAGGGCTGACGGACCAAAGAGTGCACTTCCACCAAGGTAATTACATTAAAGCACAAAAAGACCCAGGTTTTGAGATGCAAAATTGAGTGCTTAAATGACTGGGTCATGTGCAGCGCCCGTTAGAAAGTGCTAAATACAACAGATTTCGATGTATAATTGGGCTTTGAGCAGATCCTAATAACACTATAGCCAGAGACACTCGTTTGCTAGAAAACACACACACAGACACGCTTGTTGACGGCTTAAAGAGCTGGGCGTTAGAGCTTCTCTGGAGGAGGATGGTATTTCTGACATGAACGTTTCTCAATTTCGATCTGTGGCAGGCAATAATCCCAGGGTGCAATAATCTTGATTTCTTTTGTCCTGCTAAAGTCACCGTGTGCACTGTACATCAAAGACCCAGTGTAAGCATGGCTGAGTGGATTACAACATCAGGATAGAAAGAAACACCTCGCCAGGTCTTGGGTCGTGAACATGAGATTTCCAAAAATGTCATCATGTGCAAAAAGAGCTGGGTGATAACTCGAACATTGGCATCTCTATCTACTCACACTATCACATCTACATCTATCTATCTACACATCTATCTACACACACACACACACACACACACACACACATCACACACACACACTCACACACACACACACTCTCTCTCTCTCTCTCTCTCTCTCTCTCTCTCTCTCTCTCTCTCTCTCTCTCTCTCACACACACACACACAACACACACAGAGAGAGCGAGAGACAGTACATCCATAAGCTACTTTATATGCTACAGTATATATACACATACATATATATATATATACACACATACATATATGTGCACAGGCATTTATCCCATTTATTTTCATGATGTCTTTCTGCTATCAGTGAATCAAATTAAACCTCTGATTCAATGCTTTGTCTGCGTTATCACTCAGAAGTGTGTATAGTCTCTGCATGACAATTTTTTCATTTATTAAAATGTTTTAGTAAGAATATACGTAGGTAAATATTGATGGCAAATATTGATGTTTGTTTTTATACTGGTATATAACATTTATATTAAACGAAAATGGTTGCATATCACTCATCCATGGCATACATTTTCCATGTCACAGTTTAATATGTAGTGACAACTATAAATAATCTAAAATATTGCTTTGTTTATTGTTATATTGGTGTGTCTAACTGAAAATCATTCTATTTCATTTTTGTGTTGGTCTTGATTAATAAAAGGATAGCTCATAACATTTTCAAAAATGAAAATTGTGTTAGCATTATTTCACCATCCATTCAAACCTGTATGAATTTCTTTCTTCCAAACAAACTGTTTTTTTTTCTCCATTGACTTTCATAGTATTTTTTTCTATGGAAGTCAATGGGGACCAGCAACAGTTTGGTTACCAACATTCTTCAAAATATATTATTTTGTGTTCAACAGAAGTAAGAAATGCAAATAGGTTTGAAACAACTTGGGGGTGAATAAATAACATGTTCAACTGTCCCTTTAACTAGAAATCCTATATTTTACTTATTGTATTAAACATGTTAAATCCATCTGGCTCTATGATTGAAAATGATAGCTCCTCTGTTTGAGGGGGGGGGGGGCACCCCTTTAAATAAAGATATAAACTGAATATGACGAGAGGACTGGAACACAGAGATCAATTTATAGTCGAGCTCTTTATGCAGAGCACAAGTTTATTAGAGGGAAGTTTCAGGTAATGACGAATAATGACAGATAACAGGATTGTGGAAGCGCTAGAACTCGCTCGGCTAAGCCAGGCTAACCACAGCGAAGCTGTAAAAGGATCCTGTAATGATTTTTCAACAGTTCATTGCATCCGCCATCACATCAGTGTCAACATCCATGAGAAATTCATGAAAAATGTGCCATTGTACCAATTTCAGACAGCCTGCTCCTCATAATCCACTCAGAACGAAGACTACTTTCCCAAAGAAAATCGAGGGGAGTAATGAGAGCCTGAAAACTAAATGTTTATGGAATAAAAAACATCTCGCTAAGCACGGCATGTATTCTGTTTTTGAACATTAAAGCATCGGTGTATATGCGGCCCTGCAGATTCTAAACTCTGACATGTGTACAAACTTGCTGTGAGAGAAGGATGAAGGAGCGGCTCAGTAAAAATGCTGCTTTTAAGTAAGCCTCCATTGATTCAGACACAGAGATGCATTGCTTGATACATCTTTAAAGCACTTCGAGCTGTCCGCTTCTAGGGTAGATTGCACAAGCGATGCATCAAAAACTGCGCAAAATAGCTTTGATATTGAATTTATCGTTGTTTGAGAAGAAATAATGATTTTTAAAGCAAAACATTTTCATTAAATTAATACATAATTAAATCTTTCAGTGTTCCAAATGTCTAATAATGTTCATGAATACTTAAACGTTCCACATGAATCATTTGCTCATTGCTTTTTTAAGGAAAGCCCAGTAAATCATTAAATCATTAAAATCCATCCGGGTCAACAAGGCAGCCAAAAGCAAGACCCCATGAAAGCCTAATTTCTATTCCGCAATTGATCAAAGCAAAGAAAAAGAGGAGCTAGCGAGCCCTCGTGTTTCCACAGTGCTCTCTGAGGTTTCGGCATCTGTAATGAGTCCTAATGATGGACGGGGTGGGCTAAGAGCCAGGTAATCTTGGCAGCCCACTTTTCTGACATTTCACTTCATGTTAGCAGGGCGATATCTCCTCGCCCTCTCGTTGCCTCCTTCTTTGTCTCGGTTTTCTCTTGCTAAGCCATGGGTGATAAGCTTCAACCAGGTGTCAGTCGACTGAGGTCTTTCTCTCACCTTATCTCACATGCCGAGTTTCAGACATTGTTTTCACACCGCAAGGCTTAAGACGCTATAGGTAAAAGCCCTATAACTGCTTGATATGATAGGAAAAGTCTGAGAGAGGGAATACATCAGATTTGAGTACGCCAGCACATATTAAAGACTGGTGGAACCAAATGTAATTATTTAAAGATGAAGTGTGTCATTTGTTTGATATACATGTGCAAAGTCAACTAGTAGAAAGATTCAAGTGTCACATTCAAATTTATTCATAAAGCGCTTTTACAATACACATTGTTTCAAAGCAGGTTTAATTATTATTGATTATTGGAGTGTGTTTTACAAGAAAATATTATTTCAGTGTTTTTACTTTAAAATGTCAATTTGTAACTTATTTCTTTGTAAAATAATTGTGAAAATTGTTTCTACATCAATGTTTCAAGTGTAATATTTATTGCCTTTCATGAGTATGCTATATGTATGCAAATAAAGTTGGATATATTGCATAAAGAACTAGGTGATAAGAAATTTGTAGGTCGATTTCCCTAAAAAGTGGCACTTATGAGCAATTTTTATAATTACACTCTTCACCTTTAAGAATAGACCATCAAAATCCAGTTCAGTTCAGCACTAACTTGAAAATCTGGTAGTCACAGACCCAAATCTGATGATCCAAATGGGCAAAATCATGAATGGATGCAGTGAAGTGCCGCAGTCTACAATCAGCACTAAATGAGCTAATCTTTGGATTCAGAAATTCATTTCACGCTTTCGCTCAATGTCCTTTTTGAAAAGACCAGCCTAGAACAGCCGGAACGTCCTTTCAGTGCTAGTTTGGTGCTGTTCTACATGATAAACCAGTACAGCCATGCTAAAGGAATGATGTCTGATACTAATATTTAATATCTTGATTCATGAATATTGATTTTATAGCGTGAGGTACAACTACAGAGCAGAGTCAGCAGACATTGACAAACAAGCACTAGCCACTGGATATTCTACTTAAGTCTTCTGTTCATTACTTTTGTTTTATTAGGTCTGCTGTAATACGTTTTCTTTGTACTGCGGCTAAGAAATTCTCAAAATAAGATCATATTGTAAAACATTGGTGGGAGAACAACTCAGAGATTACAAAAAAAAACATAATGGTTGCCCTAGATTTGCCAGACAGCATGGTCTTTCTTTTTGACAAATGAATCCTAACTGACCAATGAACTCTTGCATTCAAAACACGCTGGTCTTTTCACCGGGGATGTGCCTTGTGTGCCGTTTTAAGTTGTGCATGCACATACATGCGTGCATACAAATGTGTGCCGTGTTTTCTGCAAAAACTCAGTTGTTTCCTCAAGAGCAGACGCTACCAACCCTAATAAACGCTCCAAGCTTCAGCCAAGAATTTAAGCAGCTAAATGGCCTCTCAATCCCCCCAATAGAGTCTACAATGAAAGCCTTCAGTTTTCTGCATTAGCTGTCTGAAAATGGCTAGGGAGGGGAAAGAAATGAGGAAACACTCCTTCTTGGCAAGCTGCATGATTAGTCTGTTAGCTGGCACAAGTGGAGGTCTCCCCCCTTCAAAGCGAGAGGAAAGCGGGGGAAAGAAAAAGAGAGAGATTTCTACTTCCAGAGTATTCTGTCTGGGGGATGTTCTTCGTAAAAACAGCCCTCCTTCTTACCGTCTTTTCGCACATTTTTTAACACAAACACATACACACATACAATTTCTCTCCAGCTAGGCCTGGACCTACTGGGAACCATTGCAATCTAGCCTCATTCAACGAGTTTTTTTTTTTATTCCTCTTGCATCAGCACAAGTCTCGACTGCAATCCGCCGAGCTTTGTCATGGTGTGGCATTCATGTCTGCATTCGTATTAGGCCCTGTTTACACCTGACTTAATTGAAATACACACAGCACAGCACAATATCAGCACAAAATAGCAGATGGGTAAACTAAAAATTGCAGGTGGGTAGTGAATATGTTTTTCATACTGAATTGTACTCCCTGTCAATAAAACCCAGGTTAAATCATCCAAAATCAAGTTTGCTGGTTTTAGCTCGTTCAAGTTAGTCTTCCAGACTAAACAAGCCGGTTGGACTGGACAGTTCTGATGTTTTAGACTCTTTTCAGTGAGGATGGGAGATCAGCTAGATCAGTTTGAACCATCTAGGGTTTAGCTAGTCCCCCACCATGACCAACTGAATAAAAAACAGAAACACTCTCCAAAACCATAAAAACTGACCAACTTAACCAATTTGGCCAAACTGGGAGATGTTAGACTGGTTTTAGTAGGGTTGTTATGATTACTGTTACGTCCAAGTACTTAAAGCTGCAGTTCGTAACTTTGTTTGGTTAAAAATGATCCGAAATCAATATTTGAGCAGGTACATAACCAGCCAGTGTTCAAAACTATCGCCTTACTTTAGCCCGATTCACAACGGTTATCTTATGATAATGTTTTCTATAATAATTTGAGTGGTACGGGTAGGTTTTGGCGGGAGATTCGAGCATGGCACTGCGTCATTACGTCACGTCTGTAAACATAAAGAAGTTGTCCCGGCTAGTAGACTATAACACGTGAGGATCCTGCGGGTGACAGAACGTTTATAGACTTTTCTCACAGCAGCTAGAATAATTCAACTTATCATTTTGATGGCGGATTGTAATCAAGAAAGGATTATGTGTTTATGAAATACATGTGAATGAAATTCAATTATATTCCAGTTTTAAACGTGCTTCTGATTACAGATAGCCGAGTTTACACAAGATTTGTATTAGAAAGAAAACCAGTTCGAAAGGAGCATAGTTTGCTTTTTGGATTAAAATAATATTAATAGGAAATTCAAGTTCAAGTACTTGAAGAAACAGCAGAGGTCTGCAAACTGGTTTTCAGCTAGTCAGTTTTGATGGTCTTAGAAGAGTGTGGGACACTTTTCAGCTGATAAGGTTGAGATCTGCTAAAACCAACCAGCAAAAACAGCAGCTTGACCATTCTGGTCAACGATCTAGACCAATTTAAACCAAATGAGATTTAGCTAGTCCCCCATCTTCATAAGCTACCGTTAGCTGTTTGGTCTAGCTGACCTCCAACCCTGAACAGCTGTCCAAAACCCCTCTAACACCATAAAACTGACCAAACTTAAACAACTTGTCCACACTGCAAAGCCTTTTCTTCAGTAGGGGTTTCAAGATTGCTGTCATGTCCTCAAGTTGTCAAGTACTGGAAAAAACAGCAGAGGTCTGCAGATTTGTGCAAACTGGTCAGTTTTGATGGTGTTGTAGGGATTTCGGACACTTTTCAGAGGAATATCAGCCAGATTGACCATTCTGGGAGATCCTCTAGACTAATTTAAATCAGCCAAGGTTTAGCTACCCAAGCCAGGCTGGTTAAATTGGTCCGTTTTGATGATTTTTCTTTCTTTTTTTTGTCAGGGTGCGAGGTGATTTAGATCGACCAGATAAATACCAGAGTGCAATATTGGGAGAGCAGCTAGACCATCTTAAATCAGTCCCTACTTTAGGCTGGTTTAAGCAGCTTGTTTTCAGCAGGGTTTGCATGACTGATCCTCGCTGTCTCAAGTACTAAATTATTTTGTATATTAAGAAAAGTATCAAAGATTACACATACTGATAAGTAATTATCTGCCACAGGCACATTTCACTCAAATTTGATCAAGTAAAATTCCGTCACACACACAAACCAAAACAGCTCTCCCACCCTTGATGAAAAGACCTGCTAGACCAGTACTAACCAGCAGAAACCAGCCTCCACCAGCATGGAAATCACTGGCCTTTGAAGCAGGGCTGTGCAAACATCACGCAAACAAGATCACTGACAATGCAGTGACAATCCACTGTTGTGTGCGTGCGTCACTGGTGAATGTATCGAGAAGCGATTGTACGTGAATGTTTCTTTAAGCACCAGGCATTCTTACGACTGTGATAAAACTCTCCCCTATAATGCTGATGTGAAAAGAGAAAAAAAACACATTAGAACAACATCCCACACTTTCTTGCTACAGAGCGCCTACAAAGAGCCTTTGTTCTCCCACAAGACAATTGAAATTTCCAAAAGGATTCCCACGGATTCTAAATGCGGCTCTTGCGCTTGCCTTGGCATGAGAAAGTGCCAAAAGCACAGTGGCTCGCGGGCCTACACGCGTCCATTTAGACAAACAGCCACCGTAGCTGATCGACAACGGGTAACGTTTCAAGAAATGGACCATCACGAGAGTCTTGTGCATCAGCGATTACACATGTCTGTCAGAGTGCATTTCGGCACAAAGCTGTAGGAAAAGAAAGAAACCCATGCACAGGAACAGAGAGGAAAAGAACAATAGCGATCCTTTTTCTTTTTCTGTTAAGAGAGGTTAAAGACACAACAGAACTATGCTGTTAGGTATGGTGAAGAGGGAAAAGAAAACAACAAGTGAAAAGAAGATATCAAAAGCAAACTGGCAAACTGGCTCACACCAAGTGACAAAGACTTCTGGAGAAAATCTCACAAAATTGGGTTAGACAGGCCAACTCGAAACCCAACCACCAAGTAAGAGTCTGGCTTCTGAAGCCCACCCACATTAGAGAAGCTTACATGAATCTGTGGTAGTAAGGAGAAACCCTTTTCCCATGTTGTATGTGTTTTTCTAAGTGCGAGGGAGGTGGCGTGCAACACCGTGTCCTAACCAGGCAGGAATGCTTCAGCTGACTTGAGCATGCCTGGTTTGGACGCTGTACTTGAGCTGAAAAGTGTATTGACTGTTTGCATCAATAGTGCATGTGTCATTCCTGCATTGCGCTACTCACCGATGACCGTGACGGCCAGCTCTTTCTTGCCAGAGCCCAGACTGTTCTTCACCTCGCACACGAAAGTGGTGTTCACCGTTTCGTCCACCTTCCTCACCAGCAGCCGGTTCTGATCCACTCGTACCGAAGGCGGCAACTGACCCGACGCACTGAAGAACCATTGACAGAGAAAAGAGCATTTGTAGCTAGTCTTTGAAACCATGTTGGCTTAACTGCTGTATAATTTTATGACTGGCAATCGGGTTTGAACTCTTTCCCCGCCATCGACAGAATTTTCCACCATTCTGTGTTTTCACTGTTATACAGTAGTAGGCGCTATTACACATCTTCTGAAAGAGTAATGATCTCAATCTAAACTGCCTAATGTTACCGGAAGAAATGTCGAGCCAGGAAGTGGTTTAGGACTGTGCCAGCATTGATCAAAGCAATCTACTCCGTCAATCTGGACATAGTCTTTGACAAAAACATGATTTTCTGATGCTTTCTTCCATTACACTTGTCTATAAATAATGACTGTATGAAGCTAGAATAAAACGTATTTTTCAAGCAGAGGCTTTGTTCTGTCTTTGACATATTGCATGTTCAGATATTTATACAACAAAATATTCTGGGGCCGTGTCTAGAAACGTATTTAAAAATGGTAGATAATGAGTTAATATTCATCAATCAGTCTTCAATATTATTAAATTGCTTTCCATTGATTAAGTTACACACAAGGCTTGGTTAAAGTATCAATCTTAGTCATTTTATTATTTATTCCTAATTTACTTTGATTTGATTTCATATATTTTTGGTGATTCATTTGTATTTTCTGATGGTTTTCAGCTTGTATTAGTAAGAACTCTGATCAACAGAAGAAAAGGAGGCTGAAGGTCTGAGGACAGATCGAGGTGAAACTGATGTCATATGCATATAATGTACTTAATTTCACAATGAAACAAAGAGTTGACAAAGAATAGTTGTAAAAACTTGCAAATAAGAAAATGCTAATAAATCACTAATGCAACCACTAGCAGTTCAATATGATTTTATAGAATTAATGTAAATATAAAAAAAATATTTGTTCCTTCTAAGAGGAACTTTACCTTATTTACAAAAAATGCACCCATATATCTCTAAATATACTGTTAAGCATGTTTCGAGACATTAACTTGTGTTATACATGCTGGAAAATAATGACTGCTTGTGTTTTTTGTGATTTGTATGCCACTTTAATGAACACCATTATAATTAGGCCTACTCCACTTGAAAAAGTGCTAGATAAATCCATAAGTGTTGCATATTTGTCAACCAACTTCAAACCCTGCAATCAAACTGCTATATCCAAGTGTCTTTCACCCAAGAAGTCTTGCTAATAAATGTTGTTTCTCGATCTGTATCGATTTGTGTTCTTTGTTTTGGTGAGTAAATGAAGTTGAACCAGTGAAGTGTTAATAGGCTGCTGTGGCTTTATACCGCAGGCAGAGATGCTTCCTCAATTCACTGCCAATTAGCCTGTGGCTGTTGTTAGCAGCCAAACTGACATATTTGACTTCGTTTCAGTCATATCGGAGATGGAAAACAGCACAGAAATATAAATACGAAATATGGATTCTCTTCAGACTAAATGAAAAGTAATGCTAATGAAAACCGAATGAAAAACGTTTGTATTGTTTCTTCCTGTTTTGAGTAAATTCTCTCATCATTTGCTCACACTCATGTTATTCCAAACTTAATGTGTTTTTTTCTTTTACAGAAGGAAATATTTCACAGAATGTACAATACTACATTATATATACACACTAAAGTTCATTTCTTTTAAAGGAATTAATATGTATTCAGCAAGGATGCATTGAATTGATCAGAAGTGACAGCAAAGACATTTATAATGTAACAAAAGATTACAATTCCAAATAAATGCTGTTCTTTAGAACTTTCTATTCATCAAAAACATTGGAATTTTCTTTCCACAAAAATATTACGACTGAGTAATGATGCAAATTCAGCTTTGCATCGCAGCAATACATTAAATTTGAAAATATATTTACATAGAAGACAGATATTTTAAAGTGTAATATTATTTCATAATATTACTGTTTTTATATTTAATCAAATTACTGAAGACTTTCAAAAACTTCTGAATGGTAGTGTACAATTGAGAGAAAAACGAGTTTGCTCTTTTCCTTCCCTTGTTAAGTTGTATTATAGCATTGCATGAGGAACAGATCATAATTTAGGTTATTATTGAATGTATTTCCCTGAACCCCATTTGCACTCTCACTCAAACCTGACACTGTCAGTCATGAGATAAACGTGACATCAAAATTGAGGCATCTCATTTAAATGTGCAAATTCTGCTTCTCTTTTTGTGTTCGACCAAAAACATCATATGGGTTTGGATGCATAAATGCATAAAGGATGACAGAATTTTGAACTATTGCTTAAAGTTTATTATAGAGGAACTCACGCTGTCCAGGTAACATCGGTGGGTGCTGGATTGGCATCAGCTTGGCAGGTCAAAACAGCATCAGTCCGACCCATAAACCAGTTATTGTCATACCCTTCTATTGTCACAGTGGGAGGATCTAGAGAGAATGTGAGAGAGAGACATCCATCTGTAAATCCTGCATTGAAAGCGCAGTTCAAAGGCTGGCTATCTGTGTTCAGGGGTGGGAAGAGAAGATACAGGTTTGCCCTATAGACCCTCAAAGTGCTTTGACACGCTGGAGAAATGCAAGAGAATGAAAGCGCAAGAGGTGAGGATGTTCCAACCGGCGTTTATAAAAGGAAACGGTGAGGTTGCAAATCTCTGACATCCTCAAACATCCCAGCTCAGCTATGCAAACACAGACACCTCAAACACTCTGTAAATAGCTTTCATGAAAAAAAATGTGAACAATGTGTTGAGGCTGACGTGTGAGGCAGAGGCGAAGATGCTTAAATGCATTTATGCTGAAACGGGGGGTGGGTGAGGGAGAAAAGGTGTTCTGAGCGAATGATACGGGAGGGATTATGAGTTCACGTGTCACTGAGAACACACTTCTTTAAACGATTAGTTCGGCCAGAAATGAAAATTCTGTCCTCGTTTACTCACTTTCGTGTCATTTAAAAAACGTATGCCGTTCGTTCTTGCATGAAACACTACAAGAGAAGTTTTGAATAACCTGCTGGTTGGCTTTTCTTTTCAGTTACAGTATAATGAGCGGGAACTGGAGCTTTCAAGCTTCAAAAGGACACAAAAGAGTCATAAAAGTATTGGGAAGTCATACGGTAGCTTTGTGAGGAACAGAGCAAAATTTGAGTCGATTATTGATTGATAATCTTCCCCTCCAGTGAACTACTAGCCGGCAGGACAGGATCATTGAGCGAGTGAAAGCGAATGAATCATTCAGACCAGGGTCGTGCTCCCAAACGCACTGCAAGCCTAAGTAGACTGTAAAAACTACTGGCTCCAGGTTTATTATAGTTTACTAAAACTAAATATTCTTACTTGAAATAAATGTTAAAGGGATAGTTCACCCCAAAATGAAAATGCTGTCATCATATACTCCCCCTCAAGTAGTTCCAAACCTGTATGAATGTGTCTGTTCTGCCGAACACAGAGGAAGATATTTTGAAGAAAGTTTGTACCCAGGAAAAAAAATACTGTGAAAGTCAATGGTGCCCCAGAACTGTTCTGTTTCCCCACATTCTTCAGAATATCTATATTCAGCCCTAAAGGCCCGTATTTTTATTATACTGAAAAGACCAACCAGGGTTTTCTTCAGAAATTCACTCTGTGTTCCACAGAAGCAGGCATGGATGTAGACTGACTGCAGTGTGTGAGTGTGTGTCTGAATCTTACACTCCACCACCAGCTTCAGCGGGAAGGTCCCGGGTTCGGTCTGCGTCCTCTGATTCACCAAGCAGGTGATTTCTTTTCCGTTTTCTGCAGGTGTCGGGATCATTCGATACTCGCTCTTCACGGTCACCGTCCCGTCCCTCTCGGGCACTGAGGTGTGGTTATAGCGGCCGGCGATGGTTGTGATCCAGGAGATTGTTGCCTCTGGTTTTCCTTGGGCTGCTTCGCACATGGCCACCACCACCTCTGAAGAACCGGCTTGCACCGGGATGGCGGTAGCTGAGTTTCTGGGTTTAGCTGATGGAGGGGGAAAAAGAAATTCAAGAGTTTACTACATGACTTCAATCAAGTGGTGCTTGAGCTAAAAGACATGCAGCAAAGCTACTCAGTTCTCCAGTAAGACCTGTTATTGACTTCTATTATTGGAATAATATACAGTCAGCTGGTCATTATCGGAAAAAAAACACATTGACAGTATGTTTCAAACATTCAATAGAGCCACTTATTACACAGCTACGTGCTAAATAAAAAAAGAAATGGACATGAAATATTATTACTGTAATATTGATTACTGGATAAGAAAGAGCACAGAGTGATACGAGAGACATGAAACTAGCACACTTATTTAGGAAACCAGATGCCTGGGACAATCTGGGACGGGCCATTATACAAAAATATTTTGAACTTTAGAATTTTTTTTTTTTTATATTAGAAAATATTTAGAATTTTAATTTTGAATATTAGAAAATATTTTTAATATAAGAAAATAGATTTAATTTAAATTTTTAATATTAGAAAATATTTAGAATTTGAAAAATTGAGAACTGAGTAGAATCGAGTATATCAGAGAGCCGTGTATTAATGTCTGATTGGGGCTTTTCAAAGCATGATACTGACAAATACAGACCTGAAGCTCAACAATACGATCAAACATTAAATATAAATGCAACAATGTACATGTTTAGGAATCTGTCATTGTTTATGACAGGTGTTTATTTGTTTAATTGATGTCACATTTAATGAAAGCAAATGAGACAACTGCTGAAATAATTGAAACTTGAATTACACCCTTTTGTCTTCATTTGCAAAAATGTATATAAAATGAAAAAAAATGAAAAAAAACTGATTTAATTTACAGATTTTCTTCTTAGTTAGCCAAAAATGCATTGAACTTTCATGAAGAAAACTGAAACAACTGCTGAAACATAATTAAAATGTTGCTCAATATGGCATTTTACACATATACAGATTTCATTGATTTATCATTCATTTAATAAAAGCAAATGACACAACTGCTGAAATGAAATAAAAATTTGATTTACTTGTTTGTCTATATTCACTAAAACGAATATAACATTTCACAAAACAACTGAAAAACCCTGCTGAATTGAAATTTAATAGACACTATATGGCATTTTACATGCTTTTGCATAAAATAGTTTTAATTAAGAAGGATAAGTAGGTAAATATAATTTATTATCACTAAGAATTGTTATATAGCAGTGCATATAATTAACATGAGCAAATATCAATGACATGTTATTCATTCATATATACACACACACACACACACACACACACACACACACACACACACACACACACACACACACACACACACACACACACACACACACACACACACACACACACACTAACTACTGAAGAGGCATGTCCAAACAAAGTTAAAAGCAAGAGTTAACAGTCAAGCTAAAGAGAGAGGCTAACGACAGAGGAGCACTGAGTTAATGTGTTACTCTGTGTACTCAGGGCTAAACGCTGAAAGACAAACCGAGCGAGACGCTTGTACACAGCCAGCATGGATAAACAGGCAGCACTGATTCATAGCATCACTCTGTCTCTGATGATAGCATTAGCTTAGTCATTCAAATGATGAATCAGGATAATGGGCGGCATTAGTGTTAAAGCAGACAGCAGAAGTGCTGCTGCGAGTAAAGCTAATGTAGTTTAGCACGACTCTCTGTCTGCGCGTTCCTCAGATTTCAGTCCGAGCATCAACCTTGAGGTTTGGCGTCTATTTGATAGCAATATTTTGTTGGCAATATAGAAGTAGGAAACATTGTAAATATTGCTTTGATTTTAATGTGCTAATTATTTGTCCATTATGTTTCCTAAAGACTGTGCCAGTAGGCTAATTTCACGCTCCCTGCTCATGTCAAGACTCGCGAGTGTGAGAGCAGAGCTATTTTAAGAGCATCTCTGATTTTAACCTCAACTGCAAAAATACTCATTATAAAGTTTGATTCATTTCCACGAATCAGTTCTTTTCAAATAACTTGTTTAAAACACTGCTTCAGTGATTTGTTTGAGTCATCATATCATTATTGTTATTAAAGTGAACTGTCTGGAAGCACTGTGGTTACTAGGAATGTGCAATGAATCGTATTTTAATCGTGATCACAATTTCCGCTTTGCATAATCGTTTGCAATATTTGCCTGCAGTATTTGGTTAATTATCCTGAAAACTTTTCATTGCATGTTGCATTGATGACAAGCTTTCAAAGGCTTCCATGGTTGCCAAATTTGAGGAGTTTGAATCCCCCAATCATAAATCAATGGGTCAAAGACGAGACAACCTATTATAATGTCTCCTTTAATGTTTCAAATACCTTTTGCAAAAATAAAATGTCAAAATATAGGTGAAAGAGTTTCATAAAGCACAACAGATATAATTCTCTAAAAAAGAAACAACATACTTATTCTGACCTGTACTTAAAATATATGTACTACATTTTATTTTATTTTAAATTATTAAAACCTTCTTGCTGACAAATGGGTAAAACCTAGTGGTTTAAATGATAATGGCAAAGATTGGTTAAAAATGTAATTAAAATTAATTCGATTTTGGTGGCTACACTGTTCAATAAATAGAGTCTATTAATGTTGTTTTCTAAACACTCCTTGTAAGACTTCTTGTTATATAAACTATTGTTACACTGAATGATATTTTAGTGGGTGTCTTCATAAAAATGTGTGACAGTCAGTGTTTAACAGACCGTTTTTGATCAGAAAAAATACAATAAACATATCACACTGTAATATAGGGGAAAATTAAAGCTGTATTAAGCTATCATTGATATGATGCTTAAAAACAATAAATGTTCTGTCCAGTGGTTTACTTAATCCTCCCAACCTGGCAACCACACGTTTGTGCTTGAGCAGAAAACACCAGCAGATATACGAGCTGGAGTTTAGCCATCTCTACTGACATATTCTGCTCAAATAATATGAAATACAGCCAGGTTTTCTTCAAGTAGTTGTTTGTGACTAAATCTAAGAGCAAACCATGCATGTTAACGTTTTCTTGTGTTTGTTTATGTGAAAGTGCAATATTCTGATTTCATGTAAAAAGCTACAATTTTAAATGGTAATTATATAGTTGAGCAAAATAACCACAATCAATCATTTAGCTACTATCAGGCAGCCCTAGGAAAGGGTTTATAAATAAACACGTGTGTTACTCACCCAGCATGATAAGAGTCGTCGTTCCCTGCTCGTTTCCACTGGGGTAAGTGGCGTACTCGCAGATGTACCTGCCAGCATCAGCCATCCTCAGTTTGTTGATCCTAATGGAGGGGTTCTCCAGGGAGCCCTGAGTGAACGATACTCGGCCATCAAAGTCTTTATTAGGGAAACTGGCTCCATATAGAGGGTGGAACACAGCAATGTTGTGCCTATCACCCTCCACACGCTCAAACATCCACGAAACCTGCAAACCAGAAAGAAAGAGGAAATCAATCCTCGCACGGCATTACTTTTACATGCTGCCTGCTGTTTAAACACTGGACTAAACCATACAACTATTGGGCCTGTGCTGAACTGTCACTATAGCTTACATCTGTTCAACACTTACAGGTGTTTTATGAATTACAAATATTGAGTTTTCATGTAAGCCCTGAATACTGTAGTGGAGAACTCAGCTGCTTGATGACACCCAAGTATCTTTATCAAGCAGCCAGGCAGATTTTATTGAAAACTGTGATAATTCAAAACTGCTGATAACCTTGAAAGCATCAGTTTAGAAAGAATTGAAAAGTATAATAAAACTATATATGTGCACATACATATATACTCACACACATAAATATATATATGAACATACACGCACACGCACACACACATATATATATATATATATAAATATATATATGAACATACACACACACGCATGCACACACATACACATATATATATGAACATACACGCACACGCACACACACACACACACACACACACACACACACACACATAAATATATATATGAACATACACGCACGCGCACGCACACACATACACATATATGTATATACAGTGGGGCAAAAAAGTATTTAGTCAGCCACCAATTGTGCAAGTTCTCCCACTTAAAAAGATGAGAGAGGCCTGTAATTTTCATCATAGGTATACCTCAACTATGAGAGACAAAATAAGAAAAAATAATCCAGAAAATCACATTGTAGGATTTTTAAAGAATTTATTAGCAAATTATGGTGGAAAATAAGTATTTGGTCAATAACAAAATTTCATCTCAATACTTTGTTATATACCCTTTGTTGGCAATGACAGAGGTCAAACGTTTTCTGTAAGTCTTCACAAGGTTTTCACACACTGTTGCTGGTATTTTGGCCCATTCCTCCATGCAGATCTCCTCTAGAGCAGTGATGTTTTGGGACTTTCAAATCCCTCCAAAGATTTTCTATGGGGTTGAGATCTGGAGACTGGCTAGGCCACTCCAGGACCTTGAAATGCTTCTTACGAAGCCACTCCTTCGCCGTTCGGCGGTGTGTTTGGGATCATTGTCATGCTGAAAGACCCAGCCACGTTTCATCTTCAATGCCCTTGCTGATGGAAGGAGGTTTTCACTCAAAATCTCACGATACATGGCCCCATTCATTCTTTCCTTTACACAGATCAGTCGTCCTGGTCCCTTTGCAGAAAAACAGCCCCAAAGCATGATGTTTCCACCCCCATGCTTCACAGTAGGTATGGTGTTCTTTGGATGCAACTCAGCATTCTTTCTCCTCCAAACACGACAAGTTGAGTTTTTACCAAAAGTTCTATTTTGGTTTCATCTGACCATATGACATTCTCCCAATCCTCTTCTGGATCATCCAAATGCTCTAGCAAACTTCCCACGGGCCTGGACATGTACTGGCTTAAGCAGGGGACACGCCTGGCACCGCAGGATTTGAGTCCCTGGCGGCGCAGTGTGTTACTGATGGTAGCCTTTGTTACTTTGGTCCCAGCTCTCTGAAGGTCATTCACTAGGTCCCCTGTGTGTTCTGGGATTTTTGCTCACAGTTCTTGTGATCATTTTGACCCCACGGGTGAGATCATGTGGAGCCCCAGATCGAGGGAGATTATCAGTGGTCTTGTATGTCTTCCATTTTCTAATAATTGCTCCCAAAGTTGATTTATCCACACCAAGCTGCTTACCTATTGCAGATTCAGTCTTCCCAGCCTGGTGCAGGTCTACAATTTTGTTTCTGGTGTCCTTTGACAGCTCTTTGGTCTTGGCCATAGTGGAGTTTGGAGTGTGACTGTTTGAGGTTGTGGACAGGTGTCTTTTATACTGATAACGAGTTCAAACAGATGTCATTAATACAGGTAACAAGTGGAGGACAGAGGAGCCTCTTAAAGAAGAAGTTACAGGTCTGTGAGAGCCAGCAATCTTGCTTGTTTGTAGGTGACCAAATACTTATTTTCCACCATAATTTGCAAATAAATTCTTTAAAAATCCTACAATGTGATTTTCTTTTCTTATTTTGTCTCTCATAGTTGAGGTATACCTATGATGGAAATTACAGGCCTTTCTCATCTTTTTAAGTGGGAGAACTTGCACAATTGGTGGCTGACTAAATACTTTTTTGCCCCACTGTATATGAACATACATGCACACGCACGCACGCACACACACACACACACACACACACACACACACACACACACACACACACACATATAAATATATATGAACATACACGCACGCGCACACACACACACACAAATATATATATGAACATACACGCGCACGCGCGCGCACTGAAGACTGGAGTAATGATGCTGGAAATTCAGTTTTGCATCATAGGAAAAAAATATATTTAAAAATATATTCAAACAGAATACAGTTATTTTAAATTATGATATTTCACAACTGTTTCTACTGTATTTTTGATCACATAACTGCAGCCTTGATGAGCATAAGAGACTTTAAAATTCTTACAACCACAATCATTTGAATATTTCATACACCAAAAATGTATTCATACACCCAAAAATAAGAGCAATTTGAGACTTGGAACTAATCCAGAAAAGCCGTCTCACCTGTGTGAGTTTGGTGTTTCCGCTGTTGGTGAACTCACAGCGCAGATTGACAGATCCATTTGGATACGCAGTGACCTCGGGTTCCACTCGAACACGCTGACTCCAGACCGCTGCAAAAGAGGAAAGAGGGAAACATTAGAGCGGCCCGGTATCACAGCCTCCATCAAAATTTCTCAAATGAAATCCAGACATCAGGCTAATAAGAAACACACCAAAGAGACTCGCGTTATATTCCTCCAGGAAAAAGAGCAGTCTCAGACTGATTAGAGCGCAGTGGCTTCATATCTAACGACTGAATGTGCAGACTGTCTCAGCATGAGACTTATCCTGCTTTGACTGCCCATAATTAAAGAAAAAAAACTACTTTGAGCTCTCACATCACCACAGCATCAATTTACATGATCATGGATATGGATCAGAGTTGGGTTGAACAAATGCATCTGGATGAGAAGCATTATTAAAGTCAATATGAAACGTTTTATTCCCACAATGCAACACATTCCCAAGTAAAACAGGATATTCAATAAAACAAGTAGGGTTGCATTTGATTTTATCTGTCGATTTCTGATTGGATTGTTTTATTTGGAATAACATGTGCTAATGAATTGATCATAATAAGACCAGGAACAAGTATTAACCCTGTAAAGCCTGACATAAGTCTGATTTTTTATGGAATGGTCTGTTGAACCTTTATAAAAAAATTATTTAAATAAATTGTAATTGATACATCAGACTTTAGTATGATATTGCATAAAAAATGCAATTTGGTGCATCTGCTCATAGTTATTGGCCCAAAGATTACATTCTGATAACTTGTAATGTAAATTACATCTTTACACAGATCTGTATTACAGTATAGCAGCCTACGTGCATGAAAAATGCAGGACAATATCAGTTGTCACTATATATCTGCCAATAAAATGTTAGTAAGATGATACGTTTCAAAACATAATGCAATGCAATACAATGATTGAGAAATTAACAAATCAACATTCCACAAAAGCCTGATGATTTTATTTATTCTCACATTTTAACATGAATTTCAAATGAACAATGCTTTTACTACACTATTTATTCATCTTTGTTAATGAAAATACAGTTGTTCATTGTGTTAATGTTAGTTCACTGTGCATTAACTAATGTTAACAAACACAGCTTGTGATTTTAATAATGCATTAGTAAATGCTGAAATTAACATTAAGATTAATAAATGCTGTAGAAGTATTGTTCATTCTTAGTTCATGTTTACTAATGTTGTTAACTAATGAACCTTATTGTAAAGTGTTATCAAAATGATATATGTATAGAAAGTCGTAAACCTAAGTTGCACCAGTAAGTGTTCATCTTGAAATATTAACAATATAAAAGTTATTATGTTTGCTTTTATGTATTACTACATAAACCCATGACTATTTTTCTTCCTTTTTGGGGGATAAAAGCATCATTTAGATCTCATTATGTGTTCAAGGCCTCATATTAGTATGAAAAGCATCTGAATTGTTTTTGCTCGTGTGTGATATGATTAGTCTTAACTTTCTCAGCATCACCGCCTAACACATCTCTCAGCAAATAACAGATGGATTCTGCAAACTGAAAATTACATTACACACTTGACTTGGATGTAATTAAGTGCATAAATAATTTAAATGATCAAAATAATGTTTATGATGCTTTACAGTCAAGTGATCGCTATATTATAACAGGAGGTTAAAGCCTATAAAAGAAAATAACTGCACATTTATTAGTGCTACAAAACAAACCTGGTTCTATAATGCTCAGTATGATGATAAACTACAACTGCATTGCAGTGCAAATCATGACGCTTGAAAACTTCTGCTTTTGAAAACGTTGACCCGGTTGTCGGTGATCTTTGTGTCGGCACAGCATTCGCTTATGGAAGGCCGCAAAGTTCAAGTTTTTCAAAACTCACTCGCTTTCTTTGTGCTTTCACGTTTACTCACTCGGCCGTACACAAAGGCAGGGTAAAATAAACAAGCCGTGTTTTGGCTCGGTTACTCGGCCGACTCCAGCGATCTCCTGCGGAGACAGAAGCGAAAGACCTCCAGCTCAGAGCTCCAGGAGTCAAAGGCCAGCGAGCAGCATGAGAGCTGCTCCATATATACTGAAGGAATAAGGAATGGCTCAGTGCTCAAAACACACACACACACACATTCACCAAACAGCTGCTTTCGACAAGCTACAGATACATCAACATGCTCAAACGCTCCAAACACAGACCTCAAATTGCATGCACCCTGGAGAGGATTAAATCCATCAAATGCAGGGTTGTGGTCACATAAAATCATACATAAAGAGAGCTTGATTCGGTTACAGAAACACATACCCATGAATGCAAAGACATTGTGCTCTCACGCTACACCCCTTCACCGCATTGAAGAGATCCAACTCGGTTTATGTTCCACAAAGGCACTAAATCGATTTGACCTCAGGATGGCAAACCTCCTATAAACCAGATCTGTTATCTAACACTGACTGAAAATGTTTTCGACACGCTGTAGAGGATGCCAAATACTTGTACTGCACTGTAATGTGTCTGTATTAAAAGTCCCTGAGGCTCTATGACACAAGCTTGATTTCAATGCATGATTGTGTCCAAATGCAATTTATATTGCAACTTAAGAATGCATCAAAAGAGCTGCTATAGATCATTTACTTGACACTAAAAATGTAAAACTTTATGCATTTTGGCCATTCATTTACATGACAACAGCGTTTTGGAGGCCTGAAAATGCAAATGTTTGAAAACCGGTTTCAAAGTGCGAGGTATTCGAATACAATATCATTATTGTCTCCATGTAAACTACAACAATGCAAATTTGTGAATTGAAAATGCAAAAATTTACATTTTTTTAAACGTGTTCAGTCCATAGGAATGCCCAAGTTTCTTTACAAAGTGACATTGTAAACTAGTGGCCTGGCATGCAGTGAACAGGGAATCGTTATCGTCTATGTGAAACTTTTCCAAAATGCAAAAAGAAAAATTCATTTTGTAAGTCATCTTTGTGGTATAAAGCAGGCTATAGTGCCATATTTAATTTGTATCAAGTTTGTATCAACACTTTGTCAACTGCCATTACAGTGCAACGTTTGAAGAAAATCTTGCTGGGCAACTTGAAGGTAGCTAAATTGACATGTTTATAGCTCAATAACCTGAATAACACCACGTGTGGTTTAAAGGCACAGATTCGTCTATATACGTCCCATTAAACATTCTAATGATGTTTATATCTATCACAATTAGATGAGTCACGATATTAGATCTTTCATATCACGGTTATTGTGGCCATAAGAATTCACAATATTGATATATCGCGATGTCTATATCAAACTTTGGGGGGGTATCAGTCAAATAATTTTTTACTTTGTATATTGAGTTTTTCTTTTTCACCAAATGATCATAAGGATACTGATAAACGCAGGGCACAAGACTCTGGCTTTCTCGGTCTTCTTTTGAGCTCCTATGAAATAAACTATACACAAAGACAAAAAACAGCTACACAAGCAACATTCATGCTAATGTCTACTACAGCACCCCTTGTGGCACAGTGTCACACATTTGCAAAGCCCACGGTGCACAAAATCCAGCTTACACCGCTAAAATAAAAAGTTGCATTCATTTTCTTGTGAAGGTGGTTTCAGGCAATAATATGCACACCACTCATAATGCTACAAAAGATTTCATAAACGCTGTTTCTACTCACTTTGCTTATTAAAGGATCCTAAAAAACTGATGGATAAGACATGTTTCTTAAGCAGCAAATCAGAAGGATATCTGAATATCTGGATATCATGTGACACTGAAGACTGGAGGAATGAAGCTTTGCATCAGAAATAAATGACATTTTAATATATATTCAGTTAGAAAATGGCTTTTTTTAATTGCAATATGTTTCACAATAATAATGTTTTGAATAATGATCATATAAATGCAGCTTTGGTGAGTAGAAGATTAGGGAATGACTATTTGACAAGACGTGTAAAAACATTTCATTTTTATTATAAATTATTTTGTGTGTTATAGAAGACTTATTCTAACTATTCTCATATACATTCATTTCAATCTAAACCTTCTAAACAGTAGTCTCTGTCAACAAGTATTGCTCGTTATTTGTACTTAACAAACAATCTTTGAATAATGCATCCATTGTGGGTATTTACTTTAAACTCCAATGAATGTGTCAATCACACAAGGATGAAGGTGTCTGAACACGTGCACATATCACTGTGTGCTCACTGCATGTCCGTATCCAGGGCTCTAATGTCAGGAAGTGTGCGTTTTCATTATACGAGGAACTGCGTGTGACTCAATGTAGCAGAATTCCCCCTGAAGGTACACAATGGTCTGTCAGACCAGCTCGGCGGAATAAGAAACAGAAACACAAAGCATTTATTCACTCACCTCGCTCTCTTTACCTCTCTCTCGCTCGGCTTCGCTCCTCTGTTTCCTTCTATCTTAGGCTCATAACTCTATCTCCCTCTCCCTCCGTACACATCGACAAATCAGTCATTCGTTTTTCGTGGGGTCAATGAAAGAACGCCACGGATTTCAGAAAGAACGAGAAAAGGAGAACAATACAGTGAAGACCGAACATGGATCAACTCTCGATCTCATTTGCATGCATGCCCAGCATGCTCTACAGCCTCCCTTTGTGTTTAAGTGTTTCTGTTCATATTCCTGTACTGATCTACTATTTGCACTGGTTTTAATACCTCTGAAACAGTCGGGCGTCTGCGTGCTGCTGACACGCTTTACTTAAGGATGACAAATGAACCAAAGCAGGCCCGCAATAGGCTCTTAAATAAAACACAAACACATTTAAGGAGCCCAAGCAATTTCGCAAAAGCACATAAGCTTGCTTTATGTACTCAATGCAAATCTCATCTGTGCTTATGTAGAATAACATGAGATATTCACCTCAGAGTCATTCATATATTCATATATATGCACCGCAGGGATGATTCGGCCGTAGGGCATCACATATTTGCACACTAATTAGCATAAATATTTAATGTTAGACATACATTTAGGTGTAACTTTAAAGGAAAATTTGGTCTTTATGTCACTATTTACAAATTAAATGAGGCAAAGTTCATTTTGGGAGTTTGAAACAGCTTCCAGAAACTTTCCAGATTGTTTCAGCTCCAATATACAATTGGTGATTACATAATATTGTGCTCTGGACCTTCTTTGATGTGGAAATCATTTCCGGTGTACTTCTATTCAGTCTGTCGAGGTCAGATGTCCGTGAGTAAAATATATTTATTCAGTGTCATTCTGATTGAAAGCAACACTGAAACTAGGCCTATATGAAAATTCTATATAAATAAATTTTGGAGTGACTTTACTAGAGTCCCGAATTACTGAAACGCTTCGATCAGATGACTTCTTAAAGGGATAGTTCACCCAAAAATTTAAATTCTGTCTTAATTTACTTGCATTCTCATTTAATTTTTTTTACACAAGTGTTTGAAAATGTAGGTAACCAAACAGTTGACTGTAGCCATTGACTTTGTATTTCTTCCACACTATGGAAGTCAATGGCTATCGTCAGATTTTTGGTTCCAGCGTTCTTCAAAACATGTTCTTTTGTGTTGAATAAAGGGTTGTGTTGTTTTTAGTTAACAGCTCACTAGTCTCAGCCTCAGGCGTCACCCACGGACCGTTGGCTAAACGTCTGATGCATACGGCACACTTATCTGAAAACACTTCAGGAGTTTCCAAGTCTTCATCGGATTGGTTGAATTATACAGGATTTCCGGGAGACGTGTGTGTCTCGTTGTTTAATGTTCCACCTGAAACAAAGATGGCGTGGCGCCAAACCCCCTCACGAAAGAAGAAAGCCTTCGTGTTTACAACTGTGACAACGAACGCTTATCAGGATCAACTAAATGCTGGATTTTTAAAAGTATGTGAAATATTTAAAGTTTGCGGCATAGAATCTTTAAAATACGTCTGAGAGTTTTACACACCAGTTTGTTATTGTGGCGAAATTTCCACGCCCTGAAATGTGACGCTGAACGAAATGAACTGTGATTGGTTGTTTGACATGTCGGTCAAGCGGCCTCATGGGCAGGCCTTGTCCAATGAAAGCTGCTATCTATTCCAGACTTTCAGACGTTAGTTTGGCTACGCGAGACTAACGGCTCACTGGATGGGAAGATTGATTACTCGCATACATTTCTATCCATTCCTCCTACAAAGCTACAGTATCACTTGGATGATTTGGAGTATAGTGCATGAGCAATATGGACTACCATATATGATACTTTTATGGCATATTTTGGAAACTTCAGTCTCCACTGGAGAGACCAGTGCAATGTTAAAAACTTCTCCTTTTGAGTTCCACACAAGGAAGTCAAGTATTCTTTTAAGATTTGGAAAAACCCACATATTGGAGGTTTGAGCTAACTAAACAATAATTGGATTGTCCTTTTCAGCATGCTGTATTTCACATCACGTTTTGTCCATAGAGCAATATTACCTTGAAAAAAGCGTTTTCATTGACAACAGAAATAATTTAACTGACAAGGACAAAACACACATTCAAGAATACTTCTTTCATTATCAACATTTTTATCTACTCTCAACTTTCCTCAGACGTCCTTCTCTCACTAAAAGAGTCACGTGAGGCTCACGTCAGGCACTTTACTAACCACATATGACAAACTAACCACATTTAAGGGGAAGAAGCCATTTACCAAAATGTAATTAGCTTGCTGTATGTAGTGAATGAAAAGCTCAGAGATGTTCTTTGTAAAATAACATAATATCCAACTTACCATAATATATTAATATAATCATAATGTATAAAATAATACGTCAATGCCTAAAGATGAATAGTAAGACTAAGTCCTGCAATGTTGCCTATTTGCACATTAAAAACTGTTTATAATGTCTAATTAAATTAAAGTTGCAAGGTTTATATATACAGGTTCATATTAATATATTTGAATGTCGTGGAAAAGTTCATTTATTTCAGTAATTCAACTCAAATTGTGAAACTCCTGTATTAAATAAATTCAATGCACACAGACTGAAGTAGTTTAAGTCTTTGGTTCTTTTAATTGTGATGATTTTGGCTCACATTTAACAAAAACCCACCAATTCACATCTCAACAAATTAGAATACTTCATAAGACCAATAAAAAAAATAGGAATGTCAATCGTTGTAGAGAAGTGCTCGTCAGCCCTTGTGCTCGTTCCATGCGTGTATGTGTGAAAGCCTCAAAGACGCTAGGCGTAGGACCACGGAGGTCGACTAGATAATAATTAACGAGAGCGCGACACAAGGGCATGCAGCACGCGCTTTTAGAATTTCACAAGCATGTGTTTTTTTCCCGCCGCCCGAGTGACCGTTATGAGTTTGAATCTCTGATGAAGTTTCTCAGTTATAATGACTCACTCCGGTAAATAAGAGATTCCTTAAAAGGGTACGCAGTAATCTTTTCCTCATTAAAAGTTTTACAGAAAATATTTTGAAAAACATGATTAATGACTAATAGGCTATACAAGTTCTATCCCAAAAAGTATACTCCCTGATACTGGCCTTATTTGCTTGTGGAATAATAAAATCATGGCTCACAGAAATAGATAGTCTACAACATACATTGCCATTCAAAAGTTTCTTAAAAAAACACTACTCAAACTTTTGCACACCATTGCAATGATTGTGATGCATCATTCATAATCCATCATAAGTCTAAAACTACCATATCAACACATAACAACCTGATACAAACCAAAAATACTGCATGCACCACAAATAATTACACTTTAACAATATTACTATTCTAATATTTAGAGCGTATTAAACAAAACATAAAACTAGCATCCAAACTGTGTGGCTCTAAACTGCAGAAATAACTTCATTTTAAAAGCCTCCACATTCAGAGCCTTCGCATTTAAAATTATTTAATGCAATTATATAGCATTTAAATGCATTAAAAATGCATTTACTTGCACTGTATAAAATAAACAAAAAAGTGTACAAAAGCTAAAGGCCAAATGAAATTGTACTGACACAAACACTCTTGCATAGAGCAAAAACCACCAATGAGCTGTAACAATGTAGATAATGTAATAGTTAATAGATTCCAAGCAATGTTTAAACCAAACCTATGGCATTTATGGGAATTCAAGTACAGTGCTTTAGGAAGGAAATAAAAAATAATGATTGAGTCCATTCTGTCAGTCAGGCTACTTGTACAGTATGTGAGGTGAGTTACTTTCCAACAGTTCTCATAAGCTTTAATCTCCGGACGGCCCAGAGGTGGTAAAGGTCACTGTGCAAGCAGAGGAGAAGAGGGCACGGTGTGAAGAAAGGGAGGCGCTAACTTACACCACTCCGGTTTGAAGGCAGGCTGTGATGGGAAAGTAGTGAGCAGAGCTTGTTATAACCCAGGTGTGAGAACGCACGAGTACCCACTCGTGAACCGAATGACCTCAGTGTTCCCTGCAGGCACGACGATGCTATCTATGCCATAATAAAGAAGACCTTGAATGCGTGTGTGCCGCTCACCGCACACACACCTCCACCTCTCTGAATCCATTAGCTGTGCCGGTTGTGTGATTGGAGCAAAATGGCCACAGAGAGGAATTATGTAAAGGTGGCCCAGGTTCACTTCTCTCTCTACATGTCTATGCTCCTCGTTTCTCCCTCCCTTAGTACTCTTCTTTTTATTATCTTTATTTCGACCATCCTTCACAGCTCTGAAGTTCTCAATGTGTTGAATGTGAAATGGTGAAACAAATTCCTTCTAACGGCGCTTTATGCCCTCGCCGGCTCACCCTCCCTCCCTCGGCTGTCTCTCACTACCTAGTAATCTTCTATCCTTTATAAACCCACTCTGTTTCTGTGTCTCTCACTCACACACCCCCTGTCAAACATACGCCTGGGGACACACCCTCATCCAGACATAAAACACTAGCTCGGAGTGTGTGCACACACAGCCTAAAGCTGTTCGCCTCACCCCGTTCCCTCTCAGACATCAAGCAGATCCTTTCTCCTTCTTGATCACATCTCCTGCATCTTTAATTTCCTCCCTCCCATCCCTTTTTCAAGGTCACCTTGTGTCTTCCTCTCAAGCATCCCTCCATATTTCTCCGTCTTTCATCTCTGTCATTCCTCTATTCATGCCTGTCTACTTGCAACTCTATACTGCATCTCAATTTTTCGATTCTTTTCATTTCACTTTAGGGTTCATTCTTTTATCTTTTGTTAGCTTTACTCCTTTCATCCTCAGCCTGGCTATCCCCTCTCTCTAAAACAGGAAGTGTGCCATTAGGCTTCCATATGGCTAAGTGGCATGCAGTTCTCCCGGCCACTCTCATCTCCTCCTCCTCCCTTGAAGTCTAGTTTTTCTACGCTTCAATTCGGTTCCAAAACGAAGTCAGCAGCCTATCCATCTACTGCCTACTTGGGAAACTACTTTCGTAAGTGACTACCTTCATAATCCACAAGAGTGCAGGAGACTTGACTCACAATTGATTCCAATGGAGAGCAACAGTCAGGTTCTTGAAGTAAAAAATTCTATTGTTTTTTTCCATTGGGGAATTTATTTAACAATAACTTATAAAGCATTGAAGACAGACCTACTGTGAGCCATGAGGTTGTTGTTAATGGTAAATGCTTTTGTTAAAGCCACTAGCTTTAACATTATTATAAGCCCTCATTATTTCAAATTTGTTGCATTGGAATTACTAGTGAGAAACTACATCACCCATGATTCTGTAAGAAATTTCCTCCAATAAAGTCCATACGCTCTCAAACTACTTAAATGTTTGTGTGTAATAATAGACAAGAAATGCTTCTATATACAAATATCAACATCTTTAAACCAGTAGCTTTATATTTATTAGATGTTTTTAATTCGATTATCACTCACAATGCATTGTGGGATTGTAGTTCTTTCCCTCTTGAAAACTGTTATGTACACAGTCTTGTACCTTTGTGTTTTTATCTGATTTCATAATGTTTGTAATGTCATGATTCACCTCATATCTAGTTGGTCTGGTTCATGCCTTGTAACTTTGTAACCTTGTAAAAATTCCTATGGGAAAAATCCTTCCAGAACCAACATCGCTAAAAAAGTGGATGGGCACTGTTGTCCTCTAGAGTTTGACGATAACATGTTGATAACATTTCAGTACTCTTATTGCGAACAATTACCAAAATAAAAACTAAAAATGCACACAAATATAGGCTTGAATAGTGAAATGTTAATAGATTAAACCGTTTGAATGACATGAGTACAGTCAATGTTCCTTTCAAGTCGTCCAGCATATTTTTCACTTAGCTTGTCGAATTTTACACCAGGATGGCCTGATCTGTGAAGCATACCCTTGACAAAAAAAACACCTTAAACCAGTGTGATTTAGTCTTAAAAGGTTTGAAATGGTCTCCTAATTGGGCCAAACGGTGTTTAACTGGACAACCAGCTGTTCTTTCAGCGGAAAAGTGTCCAAACCCTTCTAAAACCAGCCAACAAACCGGTTTGACCAGGCTGGGAGACCAACTCTTTGGCCAAAAGACGGTGTCCTAGAAGGCAAAGCAATTGCCCTCATGACTGGAGTATAACTATGATGCCTTCAAATGCTCAGCTCACTGGGTTTTCCTCTCTTGTGTTCCCACTGGAACATCAACAAGCATCATATGCATACAGTTCTTAAAGTAATATCAGATTTATATTCTATAAACTGTTTCATGCATATGTGTTTGTATTCACGCCAACTGACTTCCCATAGTGGAAGTGTGTGAATAATCTTAAGTGCGTGTTGTGTTATGAGACGTTGTGTGTTTGTCTACTGAAAGTGTCTAGGGTGCACTGGATTATGGCTGTTTTTGCGTATGTATGTGTACAATAGGCACTGCGTTTTGCCATCCTCCCTGAGGACCGCCAAACAGCAGCAACAGCAGCCATGGCCCCATCTTTTTTCCCCAGGAGATGGTGTTCGTGTTGTGTGTGTGTGTGTGTGTGTGTGTGTGTCTGTCTGTCTGTGTTTGTGCACATGTGCGGCAGGAGCCCATTTCTTCCTCCTCTAGCAAGAGGGCCTGAAATGGAGACAAAAAGCTCTACTGCCTTTATTACTACATATATAGAGACGTATACGTACTCATGCTACACACACACACACACACACATATACAAACCCTGGAAGCGGTCTTTACACTCACGCAACATGAATTATTTTCCATAACCTCATGCACAGATTTTCTTCAGCGAGCTTGCATGCATTCGTCCACTTATTTTACACATTCTCATGGCTGTTTTTAGCACAGAAAGCCCGGGTCTGGCCGGGCAACCCTATTCTACATGTGAGCCATGTATTATTGATATGACTGTTTGAAAGAGGGGGAGGCACTCCTCTCTTATTAAATTATTGACAGGCAACATTTATGCTGCCAGCACCTGCCCCGAGGAGGAGGAGAAAATTATGAGCAGGGAGTGAGAGAGGAGGAGAGATTGCAAAACAGAAAACAGACTTGGAGAAGACAACAACGCCTGTTTTTAGGATCAGTAAGATTCTATATGCACAATAAAAAATTTTATATCAACAGGGTCCAAAATGAACAAATGCCAAATACCCACTGAGAGTAAAAACTGGCTTTGCCAAATAAAATGTACTTGCCAGTTGGCTGGTTTAACTTTATTTGGAACTGCAAGATGCTACATGGTTTAAATAGAATTGTTAATAATATATATATATAATGACTGTCTCTGATATAAGAGATGTGCATAATTAAAGTGAAATCTACAAAATCCAGGCCAACTATGAAAAATCTATAAAATATATCACAAATACACACACATATATATTATACACATCCATATACACACAGTGCCATGCGAAAGTATTCATACCCCTTCCTCAATTGTCCATATTTTATATTGCTGCCTTATGTTAAACCACTTTAAGTTACTGTTTTCGAACAACAATTTATTATTTTCAGTTTTTTTTTTATAAATTAGAAAAGTTGTTACAAACCTGTTTTTTGATTTGTCTTTATGGAGTGTAGATTGATGTGTAAAAAAAAAGAAATAAAGTACATTTGTACTAGTTGAACAAATAAATAAATAATGAAATAATCAATAAGTGAATTAGTAGATGTGGCAAAACATTTCATTTTGGGCCCTGCACAGATGATAGACTTTGAGGGGTCAAAGAACTCTCGAGTTGTAAATGGGTGTCAGAGAAGAGCAAATAGGTGGGAAAGAAGCAATGAAAGGAACGAAGAAGCCATAAAGACAGAGAGCGATTAGTTGGCAAAAAAATTTGGATGTACTGTAGAAGGAAGAAGAGGGAAGAGAAGGAACAGACTGAAATGTAAGAGAGAGAGAGAGGAACAGCAGGAGTCGGCAAGGGAGCTAAAGAACGAGGTGAAAGGGGTGGAAGAGAAAGAGATTTCAGAGCTGAGGTGGGAGAATTGCAGGGCATGAGAGCAGAAGGGAAAGATAATAAAAGAATAAAGATGCAGGTGAAATGAGAAAAGGGGGAGGGAGCGTGAGAGAACTGATGCAGAGGTGAGGGGGAGAGCCAATCTGCAAAAGGTGAACAGGTGGAGGAGAGAAAACAGAGGAAGAGAGCATACCAGGGGAGAGGAGAAGAAATAAGTGTAGATGAGCAGAGTACAAGAACAAGTATTCAGAAGCATTAGAGATGCGAAATATGAATTTTATACACACACACACACACACACACACACACACACACACACACACACTTTATTAGGTACACCTGTTCAATTGCATGTTCACACACAAAAGGTCTTTACACTCACGCAGACATTAATTATTTTCCATAACCTTCATGCACAGATTTTCAGATTCTGAGAGCTTGCATGCATTAAGTCCACTTATTTTACACATTCAATGGCTGTTTGATTCATCCACATGTGCAGTCTCTGAACACAACCCTGAAGCATGGAGCCAGCAGTTGATATGACTGTTGTCAGATAAGAACAGAGGATTCCATTAAATTATTGACAGGAACATTTATGCTGAGCACCTGCCTGAGGAGGGAGGAAAATGTAATGATTCACAGGGAGTGAGAGGAGGGAGGAGACTTGCCAAAACAGAAAACAGACTTGAGACCACAACGCCTGTTTTAGGATCAGTAAGATTCTATATGACAATAAAAAATTTTTTTATGCAACAGGGTCCAAAATGAACAAATGGATACCACGATACAAACAAACTGCAGTTGCCAAATAAATGACAATATGGACCAAAATCTCAGAGGAATGTTTCCAACACCTTGTTGAATCTATGCCACGAAGAATTAAGGCAGTTCTGAAGGCAAAAGGGGTGCAACCCGGTACTAGCAAGGTGTACCTAATAAAGTGGCCAGTGAGTGTATATATATATATCACTATATTCAAGATTTGTATTCATCACATACATAATTATACGGAATATAACCAGCAGTGAAATGTAAGTTTCTAGCTTTTACTTTTACACTAGCTTTCTAAATTCCTTTTTCTATTCTATCTACTTTTTTCATTGTATGTGTGTGCATATATATCTATATATATATATATATATATATCTCCTCAAATCTGATTGGCTGATAAGAGTAGGATATTCTATTGATAACAGAACTCCAACCGTTTCACCATTTGTATCGATCCGATTGCAGTATTTCTTACAGCAAGTGTCATGGCGGATGCCCAGATATAAGGTAAAGTTACCTTTATAAATAATACTGTTTGTGTGTCACGGAATGTAGTTTTAAGAGTTTTTTAAGTGAGAATGTATTTGTTTAGACATTAAATATTCAGTTTATTAATAACAATTACATCTAATAAAAATGTACTTTGATGTTTTCAGAGATGTGAGCTCCAGGGCATTCAAGCGCTCATGAACCCACTGAGAGCAGCCTCACCTCGGCCAGATCTTCTAGAACTTTGCAGCTGCTCTGATGTCTCTATAGTGGTTAATCATGAGATATAATTCATTTGGGGTTAATCTAACAGGCAGTCTTTGGTCTCAATCTATTATTTGTTCCAGAGTAAATAGTTTTGACTGAGGGCAAAATCTCATCACGTAACATTTTATGTAACAGAAGAAGTTTTTGAGCTGTGTTCATTTGTATTATTTTCCTAAACCGACAAACAGAGCTTTTTCTTTTTTCGGGACTTTAGCTTTATATGCGCAAATAGCAGCATAAACAAAAGACCATGAGGAATCACACTTCTGTGAACATGGAGAAAAACAGAAATTATAAAAAGGAATAAAATACATAGGGATACACAAAATATATTTATCTTAATTAATAGATATTTAGAACAAAAGAAAAGAAAAACAGTGCGACAAGTATTGGCCACTTTCGTATTTGTGACACTCTTAATGCATTTTATTTGTCTTGTTTATATCTTTAGCTTTAAAAAGTTAACTGATCGGTGATCACGCAGGTGCCTCACACGCACACACAACATTTCAGCGTTACTAACTTGATATTTCAGCCATTAATCAAACTAAAATGCAGTCAACCAAACATAAGTTACACTGCTCAATTTACAAGGTCCACTGTAAAATCAGCACACAGCGCCGGAATAACATTTTTTGCGCATGTGAAGGGTGATATTTTACGTGGATATTGGAACAAAAGTACAAAACCTTGTTTACATCATAGATAATAGTTTAGCAACCAAATGTTACATGGCAAACATGGAAACATTTTGATGTCAAATGAGAGAGGCTTGTGAGCCCAATGCCATTTAGTTTCGCTTTAATAGATTCATTTTAGCTTGACGTTGTCAAGCCCAATATAGCTTAATTTGTGTTTTACTTCATAGTTTAATATATAATTTTATAGCTACTCATTTTTTAATTCTTGTTCTGTAATACCGTTACATTTAAAGGGTTTGTTGTGGATTAAGAATAACTAAATAATCTATATAGTGTTTATAATGTTGATAAATGTTTCGTTATATTTACTGGTATTTAATACACATATAAATTAATGCCATCATTTGCAATAATAAGTTTAAAGGGTCTTTTTAGAGTAAGATCAATTTCTCTTTCAAGAATACTTTCTCTTTTTGGTCAGGTTTCGTTTCTCCGTGTCGTAAACTCTAGGGGTGAGGCTTCTAAACCGGGGTGTTTTTAGGGGCGTGGTATTCAAATGACGATTGTTTTCAGCCGCCACATTTATCAACGTACGATCATTCGTACGATGGGATTGGCGGAATACAAATGTTTCATAAATCACACGTGAACTCTGTCGTAAGTTGATTTGTGCACTCGGATCAGTGCTCATTTCTTTGTTACATTGATAAATGAGACCCAATGTATCATTAAGTTAGTGGAGCAGGAGGGTCTCTCTCATTCTAGAGAGCATCTGATTGGACAAAAACCTGTGTAGTACAACATGAGTCCTAAGTATTTTTATTCTACGCCTACATTTTAGATACATTACATGTTTATTTACTCGACTCATAGGAAAATACTGTCATATAGATGTCTTTGATGCTAAAAGACATGGAGAAAAAGCTAGAAAAACTCAAAATTAGATTTCACAGGGTTTTTAACCCTTTAAGTGCACTATCCATAGAAATGGGATGCACTGAAGTGCTCTTTTCCCTTAAGAGCGCATGCTAGATTGAGTGGCTGTAAGCACATAACGATAACAGACCCCGAGCTGTGCGCGTTCATGCATAAAAATGAGCCTCTAAAATACATTACTTGAAAAAAGTTTGAACAACCTTTAAAAATGCTACTTAGCAATGCATAATAAACTAATTATGCTTGATATCTCCATCTTTCATATCGTACGTGATGCCTAACCTCACTTGTAGCGTGATACATTACAGATTCATATAGCGTAGATTTATATCCTTGTGAAACGGAAATCGGTGCATCTTTAAAAACAAAGGTTTGATTGTGGAGATGAGTGAAGGAACAACAGCTCATCTGCATGACGAAGATGAAAATAAGAACAAAGACAGTCTGCAGGTGGGAACACGTACGTGAACGCACTTCCTCCATTATTTCCCGCCAGCTGGATGCCACGTCACCAAACGCCTCGAGGCGCTGGACGGCGAGGCTCATTTGAGTGCCATTAGAGGCAGCCGGTCGTACACTTACACTAACACTGAACACGGAGAATGAGGGTGGAAGCGGAGGGGAGGAGAGAGCACTTAAAGAAACGGAACGAGACGGGAATTGTTATAGCTTATTTACTCGCCGTCATCAATTCTCTCTCCTCATTAGCCCGGCACAGGTCTGATCACTTTGTTAGAATTGATTCAGGACGAGTGAAGTTGTTTGCCCGCCGCTCTGTCTAAAAGGGACGACAGTGTACAATTACCTTACAAGCATGTAAACAAGCCACATGAACGCGGCGAAGGAAAATGAGAAGCGTCGCGCTTTTGTGGGGCCCAACTGTGTCTAATGTGTGTGTGCGAGTTTGGACAAATGTATTCCCTCCACAGCGGGAGCGAGGGATTGATTTTCCCATATTACCACACGTCAGGGCCACAAAGAAAGCCACCGCCACCGTAATTACAGCGTGCCAACTGCAAATTCCCCAGACCACTGCGCTCGCTTCCAAATCCCCCTCTCAAAGACTGCATTTCCCAGAATTCCCTAGTAGATTCAGACTAGAGGAGTGAGAAGTAATTTGCTTAAAGGATTAATTTTGCCAAAAATGGAAAAACAGTTATTATTTCAATCACCTTCGTTATATGAAACCAGTTTGACCTTCTCCGAAACACAAAATGAGATTAAAAGAAAAAAACTTTGCAGGTCATTCTTTTCCATGCAGGAAAGACTGAGGCTTTATAGATTCAAAAAGGACTCATAAAAATCATAAAAAGAGTCTATATGGCTTGTATGCGATCATGAAGTCATTCAACAGCTTTGTGTGAAAGTGTGAACTGAAGGCATTATTCACTCTCCTCAAGTGAGCTGGTAATCACTGTGACTGAATCATTGAGTCAGTTAGTTGAACTCAACAAAATGTATCCGTTTAGAAGAGTGAGAAGTCATGTGCTTGTATTCATTGATTGAAACTCTTGTGTCTGGTTCATTAAGTCAGTGAGTTGAACTCAAGAACCGAATCGGTTTGATTCACTGAACGTATCATTCGGCTCAGTTTTGTGACCAGGACCAAATGGCTTTTTTAAAACATACAAAAACTCCCTTTGTTCACAAGTCAGACTCACAAACATCTGTTCTTCACAAATGCATTGTATCACTTCAGATGAAAAAAAAAAACGCTTTTATGATTCTTTTTAGTCATTTTGAGGTCTGACAGCCTTAGTTCTCATTCACTTTCATTATATTGACAAAAGAGACAAGAAAACCTTTAAATATTCATCTTTATTTCACACAATAAAGTAAGTCGCAAGAGTGAGAAAACGCTTTTAATGTGAACTTGTCCTTTAAACTGGAATAATGAAATCGGGGGAGGGGGAAGCAAAACTCATATGTTAAAGGATTAGCAATGCGGTCTCATGGGACTTTCTCCTGCTAAATCAACTGCATAATAGAAAACCTCACCACAGTGAATGGGTAAACGTGACTGAATCGGGATGTTTAGAAGGACGCCGTGAGCACAATAGGGCCGAATGAGTGCAGATTATTCAAGGTGCGCTCGAGCTCTCGGATGAAGTGCGATCATCTCCATCTCATCTCAGATGAAGTGCGACTGAAGTGGCCGGTGTCGTGCCGAATTCTGCACCCTGCCAGATTATGCATCCCCTAGTATTGGTAGGTTTAAGCGTAGGTGTGGGGGAGGGGTTAGGATTAGGGGTGGGGTTGGGATTAGGCAATCAGATAGCGTTTTCAATGAGGGGATGCATAATCTGGCAAGGGTGCAGATTTTGGCACAACACCGGCCGTGTGCGGGAATCAATTAACGGACAGACACCGATATGTGCTACAGTAAGGCAAGCTCCCACAAGAGCGGCTCTGAATCGTAAAGATCTCTCCATAATGAAGCCCCAGCGAGTCACTTGCACAAATTTAGACACGAGCAAATATTCCCCAGAGCGCCGCTGTCGACATGTAACAGCGTTCATCACATTACCGAAAAGCCCTAAATCACATTATAGCCGGAGTGTAGCCTCAGAGCTAAACGTTAGCGCTGATCTCTGCTAGGAGACAGCCTGGCAAAACCCAACTTTGAGAGGCGATGGCAGCCAGTCGGTGCTCATATTTATAGGAAATTCCCACTGTAGGTTTACGAGCTCGCACTGTGGTAAAACTCCCGGGTGATTAGCCCATAAATGAGAGCGGGTTGTTGCTAAGCACACTTCAGTGAGCGCGCGCCCGGGTATAATGGAGGTTAACAAATGAGCAGAAGAAGCGGGAGGGATGATGATAATAGTCTAGTGTAAGTAATCAGGACGCTCTGATATTACGACAGTCACGTTCGTGCTTTCCATTCAATAACCGTGGAAGAGGCCAAGCATGTTTTCAATACTCGATGAAGAATTGAGAAACGTGTAGCAAATACTTTTGACTTTGTTCTTTTGAAGTCTGGTCTTCAATGCTATACTTAAGGCCGAGAACAGCCCACTTAGACATGCAAAGGACTTTAAAAGCACGTGAAAAAACCAAATGCATTTCAGCTAACCAGACAATACAATGAAGCTACCGTGTTATACGTTCATATCCACAATTTATAGGCTGAGTACCATATTTCAATTACAACATTTTATACAGATCTTATCTGATTAAGGTCTAATTGTTTTATTTCATTGATTTATTAATACATAATATATTAGGATATACGAGTCATTAGAGGAAAATCATCAGCAAATCTTAAATCAATAAGTATTTGTGAATATTTCTTCCTCAAAGGCATGCATTTAAAACATATTACAAAAACTTTAAGTGTCAATATTACATTCTTTAAACCACACAAAAAAGTGTGTCACTTTTAACTGTAATGTGCTATTTATATTTGATTTGACCCTTAATGTAACTAAATGATGTATATTTTGGGTTACCTGAGAATTTTTTTACAGTACAATGCCACTGCCGTTCAAAAGTTTGGGATCAGTACTTTTTTAAGGAAATGGCCTCATCAAGGCTGTATCTATTAGATAAAAAATACTGAATATTATTTAACAAAATAATATTGTGAAATATTATTGCAATTGAAAATATATTTTATTTTAATATACTTTAGAATATAATTTATTCATGTGAAGCAAAGCAGAATTTTCAGTGTCACATGATCTGTCAGAAATCATTATAATATGCTAATTTATAATCAGTGTTGGAAAAAGTTGTGCTGCTTAATATTTTTTAGGACCTGTGATATTTTTCAGGATTCTTTGAGAAATAAAAAGTTACAAAGAACAGTGTTTATTCAAAATATAAATTTTGTGTTACAATATACACTACTATTCAAACGTTTGGTGTCAGTAATATATTTTATAATATTTCTATCATACAATCTATGATAATATTTAATAATTTGTATTGTTTTTATTTGTTCATTATAATAACACTTCAAGTGTGTGTGTGTATATGTATACACACATACACAATAAATCAAGTTATTGTTAGTATTATGTATAATCTATGATAGTATTTATTACTGTTTTTATAAAAATTTTCACATTTTCTTTTTAGTATTTATATTCTATCACAGTATAATTTTAATTTTTTTTCATCCTTTATTTATTTTATATTTAGTTTTAGTATTTCAACTTATTTTATTTCAGTTAGTTAGCAAGGCAAAATTTAACCAATATTTATATTTTATTTCAGCTTTTTCAGTTAACCAAAAATAAAGACAACACTGAGATTAACCAACACAAATTGTTCATTGTTAGCTCATGATACCCGATAATTTACTAATATTTGTAAATGCTTACCAAAGTGCTTTTTGTATCAACCTTGTATCAACACAACTACCAAACACAGACACATACATGAATCATGACCGCTCCAAACCCAGCAGGACACTTTCCATTTTCTATTCCCTTTCTAAGCTCTCCGTTCTCCCAAAAATTCAGACAAGGCTGAGGTGCACCTGGACAAACAGATCATAGCACCCATGGTCTTTGCAGAAGGCGAGTTTCCTTTGATTCATTTCAGAAGGAGAAGCTCGCACTCAGCAAGGCTGCGGATTTCTATATCAAGCCTTTTAATCATAACAGTATTTGGAATTGAACGAGGCAGAACAACCACCCTGCACCAGCTTATCTGGGCTAAACGTCAGGTGTTTTCATCCGCTGGTGTTAGTATCCATGCATAGGCAAACCCACACACACACACACACACACACACTGATGGCTTTGGGATTTGGAGCTCTAAATTAGGTTGCTTGTCGCATTTTCCCCATAGCGAGCTGTGCTCTGATTAAAAGCGCCCAATCTCTGGTTTGGTTGCGGAGCGTGGTATTGGTCTCTCTCTCTCTCGTGCACTTAACTCCATGTCTACCGCCACACTGATCCCGGGATTTCAAGGATCTACAGCTCGATTTATGCATAAAAAATATATATATAACAAGAGCCGAGGAAACCAATTATATAACATCGGCCTCACCTTGAGTGACTGTTTGAACATCATGTAGCGTGAAGGACGCTACCTCCATCTAATAATATTACCCCATTGGCTTATCGGGCTGTCAATCACATGCACGTCCTTCAGCAAAAGCAATACCCAATAATTTGATCCCAGGACACCATCTGGGTTAAGCTGAGATATATTAGATAGAGATGTGCCAAGCCACAAAACGTCCTGAGGGGTCAAGGTTCAGCTGGCTATGGAGGAAAACATCCTGGGCTGTTTCTGAAAGATGACAGACGGAGACGGGAACACAAAACGACTCGTCTGAAGCCAGCGCTCCTGTGAGATACCTTCAGGGTTCCCACTCTTTCTGATTAATTATTTCCATCATGTTTCTTCCGTGACTTTTAAGAAATAAGGGTTTTTAAAAATCATTTCTATAGAGATGGCACTCATAAATGATCATTCCCAGCTGAGGAAAACACTTATATAGTGTGTATATAGAAATTCCTGTGACCTTTTAAGATTTTATTCATCTGTATGACTTTTAAATAACGCTTTTAAAACTCTCATTTTCAGCTTTTTAGGCAACCAATACGTTCCTCTGGTTGATTTCTGAAGCCAGCATAAGATGTATTCTTCATGATGATGATGATATCCCATAATCACACAGGTGCATCATTTGGTGGAGAAAAAAGGCATCTGTACCACTGAGAACGAGTCAATGAATTCATAATGCCTTTTCCCTCATTTATTGCAACTTCTGGGTTGTATATGCATTCAGAATTAAACGTTAAATTCCAATTCACTTCCTGAATTTGAACGGCCCTCTATATCTATATCTAATAAATAAATAAAATATATATATATATATAAATAGATCTATAAATAAATATATATATATATATATATATATCAAAATAAAAGTTTTTGTTCACATAATATATATGCGTGTAATGTGTATATTTATTTTCTATATATAAATACACACATGCATGTACATATTTAAGAAAAAATTGTTTATTATATATATAATATAAATTCTATAAACATAAATGTATACATTTAAATACACGTGAATATTTTCGAAATATATACTGTGTGTGTGTGTGTGTGTGTGTGTGTGTGTGTGTGTGTGTGTGTGTATTTATATATACATATACATAAATATACATAGCACACAAACATTGCAAAAAAATATATATTTTGGATGCGATTACTCATTTGACATAATTAGTGTGTGTCTGTGTGTGTGTGTGTGTGTGTGTGTGTGTGTGTGTGTGTGTGTGTGTGTGTGTGTGTGTGTGTTGTGTACACCCACACTAATTATGTAAAATTGTATTATACTTGTATTAAATGTATATTTAAATAAATAAATTCATAATCTTATTTTATTATATGATTTCATCCATTTTTCTTTTATTATAGAAAATATGGAAAGTTATCTGCAAACTTCAGTCAATATGTTATATTTGAAAGCCCTGTATACATTTTACACAAACATTTGTTAACATTATATATACACATTATATAATGCATATTAAAACTGCACAAATTTAGCCAGTGCTGATAGCCTAGCAGGCAGTGCGCCGACAGATAACGCCGTTGTGTTTCAGGCGTCCCGAGTCCGAACCCCGGCTTGAGGACCTTTCCCAATCCTGCCCCCCTCTCTCCCCCAATTCACTATCCTGTCGTAATAAAAGCCAAATGCCAAACATAAATATTTAAACAAATTAATTGTACAGTATTTATTACTTATTAAAGATTATAAAACAAAATATATTTTACTAGTTATATTATAAACATAATAATATATATAATTTTTTCCATTAAGTAGCATATTTACTATCTATTATGGTATTTGTTCATTAATGTTTTTTTTCATTTATATAAAACATTTTATTAAATGATTCAAATATGTAATGTTAACAAATTTTACTTGCTTATGAATGTATGCAATATTATATAATAATGGAGCAGACTGAAAGAATGGCTTCTTTTCCACAACACATTACCGGTTTCATTTTTTAACCCATTTTCCTGTCATTTCTAATTCAATTTCACATTTTTAAACTACCAAGGACGCAAATTTCTAATGAGAAAAACATCCTAGTCACTAAAGATTTGCTTAGCTGTGTGTTAAGCTCACTTAAATTCATGTTCATACAAAAGCGCTGCCTGTGAACATGTTGCCTGACTGAGGTTTGGAACGCATCCCTGCACTCTCAAACTTAGATTGCTGTCACATCACACCTTCCCCTGTGTGTGTGTGTGTGTGTGTGTGTGTGTGTGTGTGTGTGTGTGTTTGTTTGTGTTTGTGTGTGTGCATGCATATTACATCATAATAATAATAATACATAACTTTTATACACAAACACACACAGGTCAATATAACCCTTATTAAATTATATGAAGTATATTTAGTAGTGACTAATTTGGGGAGAGGACAAATATTCCAAACTTGTCTGTGGATATTATACAATTTGCATAAATATTTTTTTTGAAAGAGACACATTTTTTAAAGTTGTTTCCAATTCTGTAGAATGGCCCATATGTCTTTTTTATTTCCATAAGGAAACCATGCTTAAAAGGTCTGGAGAATGTGTCCACCTGTTGTAAAATACAAATAATGCACTGTTTCTTCTGTGTCCTTATAGAAACAAATATTGAATATTTTACATATTAAATATATTAAAAAGTCCTGCTATATTTTCAGTGAGGCCACAGAGAAACGCTACATTAAAGGTCTGGTGAACGAGTCCAACTGTTGCGTACTTGTTTTCTGGATTCCTCATGTGCTGCCAATAGTTATTTTGCTTTGCCTCCAAGCATTGTCTGTTCTACCTCAGAAAGTGACATCTGTTCTCTTTCTCCATCTGTTTGTTCTCTCTTCCACAGTCTCCATCTATTCATCAGCAGCACTGAGTGTGTTAAGCAGAGCCTCAGAAGCTCTCCACCGCGCTTCTCCTGCGGCGCACCACACCGATCACTGCAAAGGGTCAGTTCACTGGGAGAACTTCAAAAACATCTCTCCAGGTGATATTTCCCCTCAAACTCAAACAAAAGATATAAGAAACCAGATTTCACTTTCAGGAAATTAAGCCTTTTTAAATGTGAAATTGTTTTCATTCACAATTAAGAACTCATCCCATTACTGTAAAGTATTTACACTGTACATCATGTTAATATTTACTGTACTGACTTTATCTTACAATTTAATAATGCCATCATTTACAATACAGAATCGCTCTTACTGTATTGAGAATCACTACTGAGAATAAAAAATTAATAAGCACATTACAGTAAGAAGATTTTTTTTTTTGATAATTCGAGGATGGTTTAGTTGTCAAATTTGATCACACTGTCACAATATAATAAAAATAGAATTTTTTTAATTTTCAAAAATATTTTTAAACAACAACACCAATAATAATAATATTATTGCTGTTGCTGGTCAAAATATTTATAATAATAATATTATTATTATTATATTTTCATATGTAATGGACTTTTCTATTTAATTGTCTGGTGAAATGTGACCAATGATTCGCTCAAAAGTCTATAACTAAACCCAAATAAACATTCAAATGTAATACTATAAAAACCCATCTACACTGGCTACCAACAAATTATTAATCGTCTGTTCACATAAAGTGCGTAAACAAGCTGAAAGATTTCCTTACAAGCAGAAATGCTTTCTTGACAGTTACAGCTCTCCTGTGCTTTCCCTCCTGCGTCTACATTATTATTTAATAACGCTTACATCCATTTGTCACACTAAAAGCAGAACACACCGGTCACGATAAAGATGGACTGCTGGCATTAAAAAACCTCCGAGACCCGCACGCTTCCTCAAACTCGAAACTCTGGGCCGGGCGGCACACAAGCTTTAACACAATATACAAAAACCTGTACATCAATCTACACCGGGGCTCACAGGAAAAGCCTACTTCTGCACTTTAAAGGGCCTCTGTGGTTTGGCAATCCCCTAGTAGGAGTCTGCAGAGTCTCTAAATGACAGCTTGCTCACCACAACCTCCGCTGTGCTAATTTCTCGCCTATCAAGAGAAAGCAGGGCTCTGAGGAAAGCCTGGTCTGGCTTTCTCCATCTGTTTGTTCTCTCTTCCACAGTCTCCATCTATTCATCAGCAGCACTGAGTGTGTTAAGCAGAGCCTCAGAAGCTCTCCACCGCGCTTCTCCTGCGGCGCACCACACCGATCACTGCAAAGGGTCAGTTCACTGGGAGAACTTCACAAAACATCTCTCCAGGTGATATTTCCCCTCAAACTCAAACAAAAGAAATAAGAAACCAGATTTCACTTTCAGGAAATGAAGCCTTTTTAAATGTGAAATTGTTTTCATTCAAATGAAGCACACATCCCATTACTGTAAAGTATTTACACTGTACATCATGTTAATATGTACTGTACTGACTTTATTTTACAATTTAATAATGACATCATTAACAATACAGAATCGCTCTTACTGTATTGAGAATCACTACTGAGAATAAAAAATAAATAAGCACATTACAGTATGAAGATTTATTTTTAGTTGATCACACTGTCACAATATAATAAAAATAGATTTTTTTTTTAATTTTACTAAATATGTTTTAACAACAACAGCAATAATAGTGATATTAATAAAGTTACTATTATTGCTGTAGTTGGTCAAAATATTTATAATAATAATAATATTATTATTATTATATTTTCATATGTAATGGACTTTTCTATTTAATTGTCTGGTGAAATGTGACCACTGATTGCTCAAAAGTCTATAACTAAACCCAAATAAACATTCAAATGTAATACTATAAAAACCCATCTACACTGGCTACCAACAAATTATTAATCGTCATGTTCACATAAAGTGCGTAAACAAGCTGAAAGATTTCCTTACAAGCAGAAATGCTTTCTTGACAGTTACAGCTCTCCTGTGCTTTCCCTCCTGCGTCTACATTATTATTTAATAACGCTTACATCCATTTGTCACACTAAAAGCAGAACACACCGGTCACGATAAAGATGGACTGCTGGCATTAAAACCTCCGAGACCCGCACGCTTCCTCAAACTCGAAACTCTGGGCTGGGCGGCACACAAGCTTTAACACAATATACAAAAACCTGTACATCAATCTACACCGGGGCTCACAGGAAAAGCCTACTTCTGCACTTTAAAGGGCCTCTGTGATTTGGCAATCCCCTAGTAGGAGTCTGCAGAGTCTCTAAATGACAGCTTGCTCACCACAACCTCCGCTGTGCTAATTTCTCACCTATCAAGAGAAAGCAGGGCGGCTGTGGCAGGAAAGCCTGGTCTGGCCGGCTACAGAAGCTCTGGTTTGCAGACTGCGCTGGGTGGTCATGCAAATCCATTGCGGGCTAATCAGAAAACAAATGGCCTAGAATTGCTTGAGAGGCACTGGGTAAAAAAAGACCAGTCACGAGGCTCGCTGATGTTATCGGACACTATTTACATGTCCTACTTCCTTTTTTCAAAGCCCGTCTAAGCAACTAAACGTGCCGCACATGTCATTCAAATCAAGTTTTTGTGCCATTTCCTCTTTTTGGTGCGCCCGTCCTCTTCTTCCACACCTCCACATTTTCATTTGCATTAAGTAGGCCTAGACCGAATTTGCAGATTTCTCTGCATTTTCAGGTGCTGATTTGAGGAAAAAAGTGAAGATTTGTGGAACGAATTTGAATATGGTAAAACATGTAAAATGATGCAGGAGTATGACAGTCTTATTTAAAGATGAAAGTAGGCACACTTGAAAAACCACAAATTTGGTTGTTTTTAACCCAAGGGCTGGGTAAATATAGGACAGAATACATTTGGGGTTAATTTTACCCAGTAAATTGGGTTATTTATTTAACCCATCTGAAAGGGTTGATTTAACTCAGCTAATTGGGTTGATTCATTTGTATTATAATACTAGGTTTTTTTTACTTTATGCATAAAATTATGTTTACAGATGAACTTAAATCCTCTAAACTTTTGTAAAATACTCCACAACCACTGCTTTACATGATAACTTCCTTTATTTCTCATTTACAGCATTGTTTATCTCATTTTTATGTAAGCCATATATCAGTTTTTAATTTATTTATTTGTATAAGGATTTTCTTTTCTTTTTTTTTTTACAGAAAATAATAAATTTTTCTGATTATTGTTGAGCTGCATGTTTAGGGCAGGTTTAGGCTCACTTGAGTGACTGCACTTAATTTAATTAAGAATTAAATAGTTTATTTTAATTATTTAGCTTGACATGTTTACGGTTCCAAAATGTTCTATATGTTTCTTAAAAATAGAAACAGTGTTCAGTGGGAAAAAAGTTGTTGTTTTCTAAACAAACATTTCAAAATAACATATTTAGACCTGTAATCGCAATACCGTGACACCGCTGTATTTTTAACTAAGGTTATCATTCGTGAGAATCTCCAACCGGCCCATGCCTAGCTGAAAGCGTCATTGGATTAGATCAAATCTGATGAGTTTCAACCGTTTTCAGCCTGTTGGTGGAAAGAATGAGTGAGCAGGGGAGACTGTGGTTTGACAGCATGATATGTGTGATTATTGCATTTCAAACCATAAAAACATTTTTATTGATGCACAGAGTCATATTCTTGTACATTGTCTTTTAATTTTACTCCATTTTAGTATGGGAGCAACATTAATAAATAAATAAACAGTACCCTCCATTCAAAACATTTTTGAGGTCATGGTCGTGAAATGAGAACTTAAATTAAAGTGACAACCATCAGTTAATATTTACAGTATGTTTATGAAGTATTTACATATACGTTCAATGTGGAAGAACTTAAAGAGAGCACACGGAGCTTAATTGGAGCAGCACATTTTTTTTTTTTAAATGACAGGATTTTGCTAAATAAATAGTCTAGGTCATGTATTAAGTTCATACATATTTTAATATGAACAACTATTATTAACAATATCTATGAAATTATACTTTTTTCTTATTGATGTCACACTGAAGCAGTGTGATTTTCATAGTATAATAATTACAATTATATTAAATCTTTAAAAATTATAGCACTGTAAAACCACAGAGTAGACCAGCAATAAACTTTCAATTTATAATATAATGGATGTGAAAGTACAAACCAGTAAAGCCTGAGAAGTAATATATTAGTGTGCAATGATCTGACTGACTTGAAATTATGAAGGTATATAGTAACAGACATATCAATTAGTTAAGACATCAAGTAGGATAATACATTATTTTTTCTAATACTGAAATGTACCCATTAAGCACAGCCAGACTTTTTAATGACGTATATCTTAATCGAAATGCTTTTGTCATTTAAAATAAAATTTAATATTTTTGTGTGAGAGATTAATATTTTATTTTAACAACTTTTTGTACTGAAACCAATATCTTGCGAACTAAAAATGTCTCGATGTAGATTTTAGTGAGCTTAATAGGTACGTTTACAATAGATATTTAATCTCAACTCAACACAGCACAAGACACACGATACAGGCATTTCAGGACAGACTATTATGAGAGAGTGCGCTGATCTTGTGTTTGAAGAACATCTAATGTCTCGTGAGCTCATATACACACTTTCAACTCCAAAAAAGGAGGATTCACACAGGAATTCATATCCTAACAGAACATGATGTGTGGACTGCTCCCGCGTACCTTACAGAAGCTCTCCTGTTAACAATAACAAGCTACACACACATCTCCACCTTCAAAGAAAACCACAAGCTGATATCTTCGCTCAGCGACGCCTTTAAGGTTCCCGTAGCTAAACTAACAACTTCTAAGAGCAATCTGCTGTGAGAAGCAATCACACGAGTCGTGAGATCTACCGATCTGTGCAGTCGCAGGCCGGTTGTGATATTCCTTTCAAACCACTTAAACCGGCCCACCAGGAAACAAAGTGTGCCGCAGCAGCTCCGTTACAGTTCCACAGCGGTCCGCATTACACCTCGAGATCAGGAACCCAGAGTCTGGCTGAGATCAGAGACCGAGAGCACGAGTTCGTGATCCGGTGTCAGCGTGCGAGCAGGTGCGTCTCATCCATCTCCCAGGGCAGTGTTTTTCCAGCAGGAATCTCCAGCGCCAGGCCTCCCTAATCTTCATCATCACCTCTCTGCTGCTTCACGCACAAACTCACATCACATCGGCTCATTAGCGGGCGTTACAGACACCTTCACTGTCAGACTCGCACTCCTCCTTCCTGTTTTTAGATTCCTACACTTATAATGAGGTTACCCCACACATTCCCCCCCCCTCTTCTCCTCATCGAGCTCGTTTAAGCATAAGAGCCAGCGAGACTCCACCAATTGAGCTCTCATTCTTTCTCACCCGAGTTGTCTTTTATTTCTCACCTCTTTCTCTTCCAGCTTTCTCACTCTTGCTCAATCTGATCAACGGTTTTCTTAGGGCCCAATGAAATATATTTCCCCTCCCCAAATTATGTTTGCCATTTAAACGTAATTTTTATTTTAATAGTTTTATTAAATGTTTTGTCATTAAATAACATGTCTGATCATTTAAATTCATTACATTAAATTTGATAAAAAATATAATAAAATGCAAGCATATCAATTTATGCAAACATTAATTTTTTTGTTCAGATTCATTTTTTTTTTTGTCAAACAGCATGTCTTATTTGAATTCATAAAATGAAAATATAACAATTTACAATAAAACATTGCATTTTTGCCAAAAAAATACTTTAAAGCAAAACTTTACTGTTGGGGAATTACAGCTCAAACCCAAGGACCAGGTGTGATGAACAAAGACCAGGAGTCAGAGATTGACTGAAGTTTCATCAGCAGAAGTCAGCTTCAACACTCACGATGGAGTTCGTAGGCCGCTCTGCGTACATGTTCCAGACACCAATAGTTATACTCTAACAGACACTAATTACGTCAATACATAGGAAGCAAGATTCTGGTTGGTAGATAAACTTAGAAAATCTCCACACACGGACGTAAAACTCAAAGCATATCTTCTAGTGATTATATTTGGTGACAGTTGATCAGAGGTCAGACACAACAGGTCTCTGCAGAGACGTATATCTGTTACCCTGGACATCAGGGTCACGGCCAATGACGATTTCCTCCTAGAGCTCTCTCTCTGCATCTAGCTGCAAAGATAGACGTTCACACACATACGCAGAGAACACTTATCTGTACTTCAAGGTGGCCCTGCCCTGAATATGATCAAATATGGTTAACCACACACACACACACACACACACACACACACACACACACACACACACACACACACACACACACACACACACACACACACACACACACACACACACACACACACACACACACACACACACACACACACACACACACACAGAGCAGCTTCTTAGAGAGCAAAAAGGCAGACTAAAGCCATATTCAACTTATTTAATAAATATCATATAACTTATGCATAAATGTAACTTTGATAAATAATTATTCAAGAAATATTATAATTAACATTATTATGAGGGCCAGTAGATCTGCAATCCAATCCTTCATTACTATATAAATTAAAACTTGAACATAAAACAATTGTGATTATAATACCTAAAAAATAAACTACGTTTTATTATTACTACTATTATTAGTATTTATACTATATCATGGTAATATTTGCTTTACTGAGTTTAAGCTGTTATTAAAAAAAAATGTAATAACTTAGTGATATTCTCCAGTACAAAATTGCTCTATATAATAAAATAAACACTATCTGAGCACATTATAATAATACAAATAATGGAAAATTGTTTCATTGTAATGAATATGATCTCAAAATGGTCAAAATATTTACCTCTTGATCATAAAACAGGTTTAAATAATAATAATAATAATTATTACTACTTTGAGAAGTACATGTTACTATATTAAAGGTATATATCGTAAATTATTATAGTAAACCAGACTTGTATTTTGGTGTATTATGAATATTTGAGTTTCGGAGTATATGTTAATTCTCCATATAGATTACTTGCGAATTTGTGATGCTAGTTCATATCATGATATGAATTTAATTTTACAGCTCTACTTGTGTTATATTTCTCAAAATTTTGCCAAAACAGTAAATTCCATTTTTTACGCCTGTATTTTTGTATGCCTGGATTCTGTCTGTGTTTTCTGCATCATGGTAATCATAAAACCTTATTTTCTGTAGTATCTGAATCTCATCCTGCTTTTAGTCATTCCCGAGCTTGTTTAGCTTTAACAAAGCATCTTTTTTGCCTTCTCTACTTCTTCCCCTCCTGCTTCTCTCGAGCACCTGTGCCTCATTAACCCCCCGAAAGGCCCTATTTGACTTTCCGTTCGTCACTCGATTGCTGATCTTCAATCACGCCACAATTCACATTTAATTCAGATACTCCAAGCTAATTTGTATCAGTTAAAGCTGACAGCAGTTCGGCGGTTATAAATGGTTTACTGCACGACTGCGCCGGCGAATAATAAAGCCCGCTTTTCCGGCTCTTTTCAGCGAGCTAATTAATTAGGCAACTCCTCGCAGGCTGTCGTGTGCACATGGACCATGCACAAGGCTGGTTGCTCAACGAATCCCCCGAGTACAAATCCCGCCTAATAAAGTCTTGTAGCCATGGCCCGTAATGGAGTCATCAAACCGTTCCCGTTTATGGAGAAGGCCCTGGACCGTCTCCAGTGAGCGAGTGTGTCCATGTATGAGTCTTTCCAATCAAAGCGCGCTCTGTCATGCTCAAGCCCATCTCTTCACGTCCTCCGCCGTATGATCCGCTGTTGAGACTCCGAGTGTCTCTGGCCATCAGTGTCACATATAAACACATTACTAGTGTGTGCTCAGGGTCACCACCACCGGATACAGATATTATGATGCTACGCCGTCGTCAAGTCGCTTCGGTTAAAGCAGCAAGCTGTTAATTCAACCATAACATGCCACGTCTGTATTTCAGCACTGTCACGAAATCAATTTGACCGTGAAACACGAGCAGACTAACACCAGACTTCAGCTAGAATGACCTTAAGAGCTGCACATTACGTCTATGACACTACATATCTATGGATACGGACAGGATCTTAATATGCATGTGGTAGTTTTCAATAGTATTCTTGTAACTCAATGCAATACTCAGAAAATGCATGGACAGACACCTTGAATGTAATATATCACTTTGGATAAGATATATTCATCAAAATATAAAAACTCTAAAGCACAGAAAAAAAAAACAATATCATGAATAATAAAAATACAAAAATATAGTCCTAAAAATGTGCTATCGAACATTTAAAATATTATAAAATTATATACATTAAATTCTTGTGATTATATATTTTACTCTATTATTATTATCATCATGATCATGTTAATTATAAAATGTATATTTAAAAAGAATATAAAATAATGATTCATTATTTAAAAACATATTTAAAAAGTCTGTTAAATGCACACAATATATATATATATATATATATATATTAAAAACTATGTACTCCTAGTATAAAAATAACATCATGAAAAATGAAAGTATTGTATAAAAAACATCATATTAATATAAATATTATAATATATGCTATATTTTTCCATTAATTTTAGTTTTTAATGCATCTTTTTAATTTAATTTATAATTACATTTAAATAAATTATTTTACATAATATCTATTAATATGCACTTATGTTTCAAACTAAAATATGATAATGAAATCTCTAAATAATTATTAAATGTTACATTAAATTTAAATAGAAAAACATTCTATACAAATATAAATCTATTTAAATCACATAAAATGCATTTGCAAACTGTCACTAGCTGCCTGTCCTTCCAGGCCCTGTCTGCACTTGTTGGTAATCCCATCCGTCTCAGGGGATGTGTTCATAATTGACCAGTCGAGACCCGTTCTTTACACTTGTGTTAACATGAGTCTTAAATGTGTCTCTTCTGACCACTTGCCAACATGCATGCATCACGAAATAGTGTGCTCCACGTTAATACCAGAGCAGAAGCATGCACATCTGAAGTACTCTACTTCAGGGGTGATAAATAATCTGTTGAACCTCTGAATACTCGTCCAAACCCAATTTACCAAGAGTGGAACGTCGGATATAGTCATTTGCACTTCTCCGCTGACCTCTTCTTTCCAAACCTCCGGGTCTCTATCTGTCTATCTCTGCTCTCTGCATGTGAATAAATCAACACAGGGAGGGGGTGCGGGAGAAAAAGTAGGGCACTTCAACCTGGTATGGGCAGCCCTGAGTAACACCACCGAGAAAATAAGAGCTAGACAGAGATGTAGTTCCTAGCAGAGAACACAAATAAGACACCGATGAGGAACGAAGAGAAGAGAGGGCCGTCGGATGTGGAAATAGGAAACCATTTACGCAGCAGGCAAAATTACAGATAGTACACGAAAAGAATAGCGTACGAATCCAGGAGGGGGCAGCGATAAAGAGAAGAGAGGGCAAAATGGATCGAGATGAGGGAATGATAGAGGGGAGAAAATTAGAGGAACGGATGTTGGCGATAAGAATACAGATATAGATGGAGAAGGAAGAGGACTTGAAAAGCGGCAAGGAAAAAATGAAAAAAATACAGATTGGACGAAATGGAGATGCTAGCTGAAAGACTGAGCAAAATTACAGGAAAGTAGAAGAAAGATGAGGATGGCAGATCAGGAAAGAGCACTAAAAGGTGAAAGTGTGAGAAACGGAGGTTAAGAGAGCGCAGGAGGGTCGCGTGAACAGAGACTGTATGAATATCTTATGCAAACGCTGTAGATGAAAGCGCATGGTTCTGACATGCTCTCTCTATCTGTCTCTCCTGAGGCGGTGTCTATTTAAATGTGTGTTTAATCGGAGAGTGTTACAGCTCTAATCGTGCCTTGCGTCACACTGAACGCGCATAACGCACACACACACCTCACATCCATATCTAATCATATTCTCACTCTCTGCTGCATCTTCTTGTTGTCTATCTCCTAATCAGTGTCTCTTTTGCACATTGTCACAAACACCAAACGGCCTGTGGGTGGTAAGAAAGAAAGAGATCAAATGAAGGATTAAACAAGCAAAAAAAACAGTACAAAAGTTAAAAAACATTCAAGAGAATATTAAAAAGAGCAAAAGACAAAACAAAAAGATTAAACAAACAAGAGGATATAAATAGGACAAAATTACAAACAAATGAAAAATTTAAAGAATTGAAAATTAGAAGAACTGATTAAAACAAAATACTGAACAAATGATAATTGAGCAAAGCAGTAAACGACGGAATAAATGAACAAAAACGACAACAAGTACAAACAATGATTTAAGATACAAAATGACAAATTAACAACTAAATGAAAGAATGATTGAACAAAAGCAAAAGATTGAACAAACAAAATGATAAATGAGCAAACAACTGAAACTGAAGGAATGAACAAAAGGGCAAAAGTACAAATGAACAAAAAACGAAAAGATTGACAAAAATACAATGATAAATGAGCAAACAAGTGAAAGGCAGAATGAACGAATAAAAGAAACAAGAACAAAAGCACAAATGAACGAAAATACTGACAAACCATAAGCAAACAAATGAAAAACAGATTGAATGCACAAACAAATGAAAAAAGGATTAATAAGGACCTAAATAAGAGCAAACAAGTGGAATTAACAAACAAAAAGGACAAAAAAGAAACTAGAACAAAAGTACAAATGAACGAAAATAAAAATATTGAGCAAAAATTACACTGATTTCTTTTTACAAAAGGACAAAAGAAACAACGTACAAACAAACTAAAATGAAAAGATTGGCGAACAAATTAGCAAACAAGTGAAAAATATATGAAAAAATGAACATTGAACAAACTAAATGATAAGAGCAAACAAGTGAAAGACAATGAATGAACAAAAGAAACAAGGACCAAAGTACAAAGGAACAATAATAAGAATGACTAAAACAACATGATAGATGAGCAAAGAAAGAAATGAATGAATGAACAAAGGGGACCAACAAACTAATTAACAAAATGAAAACCACAACAAAGCAGAGGAAGAAGAGCAGAATGAATGAACAAAAGAAAGGAAAGAATGAACGGAGGAGGGAAGGGCTGTGAGGCGGGATGGTGGTAATGAAGATGAACTAATGAGTTGCTGACAAACCCTCGTCACACTCAGCGGGAAGATGACAGCGGGAAGGAGCTACAGGAAGAAACACAAAGATGAGCGGCTCCTCTGCAGGCTTTTAATCTGGCTCTCTCTGTTCAACGTTTGCTCCGAGTCGCCCCACATGAGAGGAGCACGCGAGAAAGTAGAGCAATGCAGATCGAAGAAAGGGGTGCTCGAGAGGGGAAGAGCAATTTTCTGGGCACTGACTGAACAAGCACTCCCTCTCCTCATCCAATCCCCCCTTCCTACTTCCCTCCGTTCCCCGAAAACTCACTGTACACACACACACTGAACAAATTATAAACTCTGCCTTGCGGCGAAATCATGAGGCCCTTGCAGGGTAACAGCACGTATGGGTCTCAATGCGAGGAGCCAGAACCATAGCACAGGAGAGCAAGAGAAAGTCCATTCTTGCAAAGCAAGGACAGACGGAGCAGACAGTGTCTAAAGCCCAGAGGACTAGCCACGCTAAACACTACAGATAAGCCAAGCTATGCTTCTAAAAGCCCCGTTATCATCTCTCTTCTGCTGTTCTGTTGATAAGCTCTCACCACCCAACAAACACACATCACTCGCCCATCCACGGGTCCTGGCCTTAAACATGCCCCTATACTGACTCCAACAAACACACTTCACTCGCCCATCCACGGGTCCTGGCCTTAAACATGCCCCCTATACTGACTCCAACAAACACACTTCACTCGCCCATCCACGGGTCCTGGCCTTAAACATGCCCCCTATACTGACTCCAACAAACACACTTCACTCGCCCATCCACGGGTCCTGGCCTTAAACATGCCCCTATACTGACTCCAACAAACACACTTCACTCGCCCATCCACGGGTCCTGGCCTTAAACATGCCCCTATACTGACTCCAACAAACACACTTCACTCGCCCATCCACGGGTCCTGGCCTTAAACATGCCCCCTATACTGACTCCAACAAACACACTTCACTCGCCCATCCACGGGTCCTGGCCTTAAACATGCCCCCTATACTGACTCCAACAAACACACTTCACTCGCCCATCCACGGGTCCTGGCCTTAAACATGCCCCCTATACTGACTCCAACAAACACACTTCACTCGCCCATCCACGGGTCCTGGCCTTAAACATGCCCCTATACTGACTCCAACAAACACACTTCACTCGCCCATCCACGGGTCCTGGCCTTAAACATGCGCCCCTATACTGACTCCAACAAACACACATCACTCGCCCATCCACGGGTCCTGGCCTTAAACATGCGCCCCTACTGACTCCAACAAACACACATCACTCCCATCCACGGGTCCTGGCCTTAAACATGCCCCCTATACTGACTCCAACAAACACACTTCACTCGCCCATCCACGGGTCCTGGCCTTAAACATGCCCCTATACTGACTCCAACAAACACACTTCACTCGCCCATCCACGGGTCCTGGCCTTAAACATGCCCCCCTATACTGACTCCAACAAACACACATCACTCGCCCATCCACGGGTCCTGGCCTTAAACATGCCCCCTATACTGACTCCAACAAACACACTTCACATCCACGGGTCCTGGCCTTAAACATGCCCCTATACTGACTCCAACAAACACACTTCACTCGCCCATCCACGGGTCCTGGCCTTAAACATGCCCCCCTATACTGACTCCAACAAACACACTTCACTCGCCCATCCACGGGTCCTGGCCTTAAACATGCCCCCTATACTGACTCAACAAACACACTTCACTCGCCCATCCACGGGTCCTGGCCTTAAACATGCCCCTACTGACTCCAACAAACACACTTCACTCGCCCATCCACGGGTCCTGGCCTTAAACATGCCCCCTATACTGACTCCAACAAACACACTTCACTCGCCCATCCACGGGTCCTGGCCTTAAACATGCCCCCTATACTGACTCCAACAAACACACTTCACTCGCCCATCCACGGGTCCTGGCCTTAAACATGCGCCCCTATACTGACTCCAACAAACACACTTCACTCGCCCATCCACGGGTCCTGGCCTTAAACATGCCCCTATACTGACTCCAACAAACACACATCACTCGCCCATCCACGGGTCCTGGCCTTAAACATGCCCCCCTATACTGACTCTAACAAACACACATCACTTGCCCATCCACGGGTCCTGGCCTTAAACATGCCCCCTATACTGACTCCAACAAACACACTTCACTCGCCCATCCACGGGTCCTGGCCTTAAACATGCCCCCTATACTGACTCAACAAACACACTTCACTCGCCCATCCACGGGTCCTGGCCTTAAACATGCCCCCTATACTGACTCCAACAAACACACATCACTCGCCCATCCACGGGTCCTGGCCTTAAACATGCCCCTATACTGACTCCAACAAACACACACTCGCCCATCCACGGGTCCTGGCCTTAAACATGCCCCCCTATACTGACTCCAACAAACACACCTCACTCGCACCATCCACGGGTCCTGGCCTTAAACATGCCCCTATACTGACTCCAACAAACACACTTCTCGCCCATCCACGGGTCCTGGCCTGCCTGACCTCTGTCACTGACTCCAACCCCCAAACACACCCACTTCGCTTCCTCAATCCACGGGTCCTGGCCGAACATGATACTGAACTATTTAAAATACCAGTTTTCTATTTTAATATATTTTAAGATGTAATTTATTGCCGTAACTCAAAGTTGAATTTTCTGCATCATTACTCTAGTCTTCAGAGTCACATGATCCATCAGAAATCATTCTAATATACTGATTATTATCAATATTGAAAACAGTTATCTTTAGTGAATAGTAAAAAGAATAGCATTTAATTGAATTTTATTTTCAACTTTACAGTCACTTTTTATCAATTGAATGTATCCTTGAATAAAAAGGTATTCATTTCTTAAAAATATTCCTGAACTCAAACTTTTGAATGATAGTGTATACAATTTTGTATTTGTATTTATATTTATTTAATAAATAATTAATATTAATATTTTTTATAATTTATAAAAAAAAATATGTATAATTTTATATGTCTTTAATAAGTAATATATATATATATATGGCTAATTTGAATGTGTCTCTTAATCACTGAAAGGTTTTTTTTCTTCAAGAAGCTTGTGACTGAGGTCAGGTCAAACTAAAACCAATCTATTCATTTAGGACTTAAGACTGATTAGCTACTAGTTTTGCACATTCCTGTATAGTGGAGTACAGTAAACCTTGGATGTAAGGCTATTAATGTAGCTTTTAATGCAAGTCTTAAGATGACAGAGTCAATTTATCTGCTTGACTCATGCCGTGCTTTCTGCTTATTATGTTCATGTTGCATTATGTATGTTAGTGTGTTAGAGTACGGAGTAAAGGGCAGAAACAAGCTTCAATTCCTCTAAAGAAAACAAGTGCTGTTGCTCATACAAAACTCCCTGACATGTTTCAGATGTTGCTGTGTGGTTTCTAAGGCTTTGCTTGGTTGTTGTCCAGTGTTTGCCTACTTCGATGTAGTTCAGGTATCTCTTTGAGTTGTTTTATTAAGTCAGACTAGTCAGAAAAATAATACAAAAATGATATACATTATATATACATTTTCTTAAAGTAAAAAAATATTTTTTAATTATTTTAAATGTTTACTGTAAAACTATTAAAAACAATACAAAAGTAAAATAAACAAATATTAAAATTATACATTTTAAAAATCTATTTAAAATAGTTGCATTAAAAAAAATAGATGGATGGACGCCAAGGGGGGTCCTGCACTCTAAATTTAACTAAACTTATAATAGCATTATGTATGTATTGCATGAGCAATAAACTAGCAATGATTTCCTAAGAAGAAAACATTTCAAATGAAGTGAAGTCCATACAGTATTCTCATTAAACATATGAGCATACTGTACCCATTCGATACATAACAACATCCAAACATAAGCCAGGCTTTACACAATCCTCAGAGAGACATCTTGGATGTGCATGTGAAAACACTGCCATTGTTTTCCCTGGTTTTTCACCATCTTTGTTTCTCCTCCTCCTGTTTCTCTGTTGTGTTCTTGGACGGCTGAGTGCTTGCTATTGCCCACTCCTGTGTGGATTCGCTCCGAATCACCTAATAACTCCCACCATTCTCTTCAGGGTCCGCCTGCCATATTTGTCAACTCTTAACAGTCACTCTAAAGCGACCTGCCTGACCTCTGTCACTGCCCACGGCCCCCAAACCTCCGCTAGCTTCCTCAATCCTCATGATCTCGAGAGAAGAGAAAGAAGAGGAAAGAGTAGAGGAAGATTATAGATTATTAAAACCAAACACGTGTCACTGAGAGGGGAATCGCGAGCGTTTAAGACAGAAGCGGGGGTAATAGAATGCAAATTTCACAACATCTGTCCGCTTTGTATCTGTAGCCGGAGGGGAAGTCTTATCAGGAGATGATTGTTAACATGTGCGGAAATTTAGACAAAATCTGGGTGGGCAGCTGCTAATGTCTTCAGTGCTGCTGCTCAAGTTTGAATGGCCGGTGAATTGAAATGTCAGGAAGGCCTTGAAGGAAGAGAAATCAGGCCTGACCATCTGAGAACATACATACGTGCACACACACACACAGCTCACTGGAGGGAAGGTTAAGTCATTATTTCTCAAACCTGTGGTGTCGGTCCCCCACACACACACAAACACAACACACACACACACACACACACACAGAGACACACAGACACAAACACGTATTTAAATAAATTAAAATAAATACAATTATTTAATTATAAATGACAAGAAAATGGAAATTTAAAGTGCACAAATCAACAAAATCACTACAAATTAAAATACAATAAAAAAGTAATAAAATAAAAATGAAATAAAAGAGATTAAAAATAAATTCCAAGTCAATGCTATCAACTAATCAATTTATTTTATTTTTGCTGGGTTTTACCAATTTAATTTTAATAATAATAATTAGTTACATTTATAAAGCGCTTTTCTAGGCACTCTAAGTGCTTTATATAGTAAGGGGGGGAAATCTCCTCATCCACCACCAATGTGCAGCATGCACCTGGATGATGCGACGGCAGCCATAGTGCACCAGAACGCCCCCACACACCAGCTTACTGGTGAAGAGGAGACCGAGTGATGAAGCCAATCAGTGTATGGGGATGATTAGGAGGCCATGATGGTCCGAGACTAATGGGGAAGTTTGGCCAGGATGCCGGGGTTACACCCCTACTCTTTTCGAAAGGACATCCTGGGATGTCCCCGTCACTACATTACACTACACTACACTGGGGCGTTAGGACCCACACAGACCACAGGGTGAGCACCCCCTGCTGATCTCACTAACACTTCTTCCAGCAGCAACCTAGTTTTCTCAGGAGTCTCCCATCCAGGTACTGACCAGCTCAACCCTGCTTAGCTTCAGCGGGTGAACAGTCTTGGCCTGCTGGGTGATATGGCTGCTCGCTTTTCAATTTGTAATCTTCAAAAGTGTGTAGAAAATATCTTATATAAATATTAAATACATACAAAAGAAAAGCAGTCATTATGTAAAATATATTCATATTAATAAAATAAAAAGTGATAATGCAATTACTACATTCTAAATAACTAAACAAATAATTAAAAATAAATAGAATTACAAATTTCTACAAAAGTTTCCAAATAAATATGACTACATATTTTAAATAAACAAACAAACAGAAATACAATTATAGAAAACGTAAAATAAATGACTAGAAAACTTTTTTGTCTTTAAGACTTTTTTTGTTAAACCAATATAATAATAATAATAATAATAATAATAATAATAATATAATAATAATAACAGTATATTTTTGTAATCTTTAAGAAAATTTCTCATATTAATATTTTGGGAATGAAATGCATAAACAACAGCAGTAATTATGATAATAAAATAAACTATATTAAATATATTAATACAAATATTACATTCTAAATAAATGAAAACTAATACACATTTTTAAACAGTTACTACAAAAAAGTAAAATTACTACAAATTATAAATAAACAAAGAATTATAAAAAATAAATAAATAAACAAACCGTTTGGAAAAAAGACCACTTACTCCTGTTGTCTTAAGTCAGTGGTTCTCCTCCACATTCCTGAAGGACCCCAACACTGCACATTTTGCATGTCTCCTTTGCCTGTCTGGCACCCATTTCAAGTCTGTGAGTCTCTACTAATGAGCAGTTTGATTAAGGAGACATGCAAAATGTGCAATGTTGGGGGTCCTTCAGGAATGTGGTTGAGAACCACTGTCTTACGTTACCCACAAAGAAGGAAGAAGGAATCTGGTAATACTTTTATTTGTATTTATTAATCCAAGTTAAGGCACTTTTACTCTGGCTGTTGCACCTTGCAGTTTCTAAGCATCCTAACACAAGTGGTATCTTTTTATATTCTTTTAAGATGCTCAGCTGCTTTTGAACCCAGCAACCTGCCTTATGTGAACACCTCCTAAAACGATCCGTTTGGAGACCCACTGACTAGTACAATTTTTAAAGGATGTCTCTTTGTACATTCCTAGTGTGAAGCGACTGCAATGCATTTTATTCATTGGAAATTTAAATAACCTATGAATTATTGAAACCAGCATAAAGATGCTAAATCAAACGATTTTTTTCAAGATTCAGACTTAGAGTAAACAGAGACTGGGCTGCACTAGGTTTGCGTGTGGGCGGTTATCTAGTAACCCGGTGGGTTACGTCATCGTTCAGCTCAGGTTAAGTCAGTGAAAACAAGTTTCTGCAGCAGCGTTTTGATGGAAAACAAACGCAGTCAGACTCAGTCATCCATCACAGTCAAGGCAAAAAGCTTTGAAACACATGGCTGGGAGCTTGTGTGAAATACTTAACATGTGTGGCTCTATTAGTAACTAGCTAATGCCATCAGCCAGCTCACCATATGCACATGATGAGATTTGTAGTCAGTAATGGAAATGTAAGTCCAATCCCAAATGCCCCAATCACATTTGATATTCGCACTGGTTAGACTGCACAGGAAATGAAACTGACAGAGTCTCAATGTCACCGCTAATGAGATTTTTACAGTGAAAAAGTGAAGAAACTCGCCAAAAAGCACTGCTCTGACACATTTAAGTGTCCGTGTTACAGGGTTTATAGATCGTTATCCAGAGCGGCGTTTCCAAGAGTGATGTTTAAGGGGAATTTGCACAAAGTAGTACTGCATTATTTCCCATCCGTGTGGGAAATCAATCAAGCCATTAGCTCTCGTTATCAGACAGTCTCGCATTACGCTGTACAGTAAACATGAAAAGAGACCTCGCATATCTGATTTGAGATTCACGAGCGCACTGTAACCGCTCTAAAATGTATTCGGTGGAAAAACTGGTCCAGCATCATCTGCTATTAGCATTACGTGCTCAGATGCCGCATGTGGCAGATTAAGCGCAGGCAAAAGCGATTTTAAAAACAAGGCAGAAAATGCCTCAAAAAAAGCTGACTTCTGCCCCTGCGCCGAGAGAAACAAACGGTCTGCCAAGTTCACCAGTAAAGACTTAATAAAGCTACGCCACAGAGACTGAACAGCGTGGCTAAGAGAGAATAACAGAAAAAGAGATACAGACAAGCACACTGACACAGCAAATGAGAGAACTAGACCAACAGATCTGACAATAACCTGCCAGACAACAAGTCCACAGACAGATTAGCCACTAGACAGACAAACCACAAACTAGCAAGCTACACAGACAGATGAAACCAGGAGTTTACTAACTTTTCAAACTCCCTTTAAAAAAATTCACCCTTCCTAGAAATACTTACATGATTTTATATTTTATGTACAAGCACATTTGTACTGCCAAATCTACATAAATATTACACAAACTGGGAAATATTTCATTTGTAATATATTAACACTTTTTTTATTTTAGCCAAAGAGAAATAAAAAATGACATCTCTCAAAACTTGTGAATAGTTGTCATGATTTCGGACCAGCCTTTAGAAAACGGAACGAAAACTTAATAATGTCTAGTAATACACTAACATTTACTTTTTGAAATTACAAAATTATTATTACTATTATAAATTTGTGAACTTTTCTTGCATTCACTCCCTCCTCACAAAGACAGACGACAGGACAACAGAAATAATTGATAGAATCGATAGATAGATTTCTTTAATGATAGAACAACAGAATGATAGAATGATAGACAGATCAACAAATCAAAAGAGACGTAACGAGAGAACGACAGATAAAAGAACAATAGAGCAATAGATAGAACGAAAGAATAGATTAAATGATAGAATATAAGAATGATAGACAGAACAAGAATAATAGAATATTAAATAGAACGACAGAGCAAAGATAAAACAAAAAAACGATAGACAGGTAGTTATCAGAGGTGGGGGACTCGAGTCACGTGATTAAGGACTTGTGACTTGCTTGGCTAAATATCATTTAAATTATTATTTAAAATGTATAATTAAAGTAAATTTCTGAGGAAAAATGTATAAGGTTGTATGGCAAAAATATATTTGTTCCTGTTTGTTACTGTGACTTGACCCTTATCAGGACTCGACTCGACATGCTTGAGGTGAGCCTCTGACTTGACTTGACTTGCTTGGTTTATTTGTACTGTGACTTGAGACTTGAACATGTGTGACTTGCCCACACCTCTGGTAGTTATATAGAACAATGACACAACAATAGATAGACAGATAGAGCGACAGATCAATGTGACAAATGCATGACAGTTAAACAAACCGAGAGACAGATCAACAGATAGAATGATAGAATGATAGACAAAAAAAACAAACAGACAGACAGACAGAATGATAGATAGAACACCACAACAATAGATGATAAAACAGACAGACAGAGGGACAGACCGAACAGAACGATACAGAGACAGTAAATGTCAGAACGACAGACAGACAGACAGAGGGACAGACCGAACAGAACGATACAGAGACAGTAAATGTCAGAACGACAGACAGACAGACAGGGACAGACCGAACAGAACGATACAGAGACAGTAAATGTCAGAACGACAGACAGACAGACAGACAGAGGGACAGACCGAACAGAACGATACAGAGACAGTAAATGTCAGAACGACAGACAGACAGACAGACAGACAGACAGAGGGACAGACCGAACAGAACGATACAGAGACAGTAAATGTCAGAACGACAGACAGACAGAGGGACAGACCGAACAGAACGATACAGAGACAGTAAATGTCAGAACGACAGACAGACAGACAGAGGGACAGACCGAACAGAACGATACAGAGACAGTAAATGTCAGAACGACAGACAGACAGACAGAGGGACAGACCGAACAGAACGATACAGAGACAGTAAATGTCAGAACGACAGACAGACAGAGGGACAGACCGAACAGAACGATACAGAGACAGTAAATGTCAGAAACGACAGACAGACAGACAGAGGACAGACCGAACAGAACAATACAGAGACAGTAAATGTCAGAGCGACAGACAGACAGACAGAGGACAGACCGAACAGAACAATACAGAGACAGTAAATGTCAGAACGACAGACAGACAGACAGAGGACAGACCGAACAGAGCGATACAGAGACAGTAAATGTCAGAGCGAGACAGACAGACAGACAGAGGACAGAACAGACAGACAGACAGACAGTAAACAGACAGACCGAACAGAACGATATGGAGACAGTAAATGTCAGAACGACAGACAGACAGACAGAGGGACAGACCGAACAGAACGATACAGAGACAGTAAATGTCAGAGCGACAGACAGACAGACAGAGGACAGACCGAACAGAAACGATACGGAGACAGTAAATGTCAGAAACGACAGACAGACAGAGACAGACCGAACAGAACGATATGGAGACAGTAAATGTCAGAAACGACAGACAGACAGACAGAGGGACAGACCGAACAGAGCGATACAGAGACAGTAAATGTCAGAGCGACAGACAGACAGACAGAGGGACAGACCGAACAGAACGATACAGAGACAGTAAATGTCAGAACGACAGACAGACAGAGGGACAGACCGAACAGAACGATACGGAGACAGTAAATGTCAGAACGACAGACAGACAGACAGACAGAGGGACAGACCGAACAGAACGATACAGAGACAGTAAATGTCAGAACGATAGACAGACAGACCGAACAGAACGATACAGAGACAGTAAATGTCAGACAGACAGACAGAGGGACAGACCGAACAGAAACGATACAGAGACAGTAAATGTCAGAGCGAACGACAGACAGACAGAGGGACAGACCGAACAGAATGATACGGAGACATGTCAGAGCGACAGACAGACAGACAGACAGAGGACAACAGAACGATACAGAGACAGTAAATGTGTCAGAGCGATAGACAGACAGACCGAACAGAGACAGAGACAGTAAATGTCAGAGCGACAGACAGACAGACAGAGGGACAGACCGAACAGAGCGATAAAAGACGGTAAATGTCAGAGCGACGACAGACAGACAGACAGACAGAGGGACAGACCGAACAGAGCGATACAGAGACAGTAAATGTCAGAACGACAGACAGACAGACAGAGGGACAGACCCGAACAGAACGGAGACAGTAAATGTCAGAACGACAGACAGACCGAACAGAAGCGATATGGAGACGGTAAATGTCAGACAGACAGATAGACAGAGGGACAGACCGAACAGAACGATACGGAGACAGTAAATGTCAGAACGACAGACAGACAGAGGGACAGACCGAACAGAACGATACAGAGACAGTAAATGTCAGAACGACAGACAGACAGAGGGACAGACCGAACAGAACGATACGGAGACAGTAAATGTCAGAACGACAGACAGACAGACCGAACGAACGGAGACAGTAAATGTCAGAACGACAGACAGACAGACCGAACAGAACGATACAGAGACAGTAAATGTCAGAACGACAGACAGACACAGGGACAGATAATGCGGACTGTGTTTGAGGCTGTTAGTCAGTGCAGCAGGAGACTGATGGTGAAGTGAGTAACCTGTCAGACATCTCCGCAGGAGTGGGATTGAGACATTTGGTAAAGGCCAGTTCAACAGCAATACGGGAACAGTCAACACACACACAGAAAGGTGTGCTTCATAAAGCCGACAAGTAAATGATTACGTTTACATACACACAAATTACCAGCTAATTAGTCAGTAAGAGGCAGAGAGCGGGCCATACAAACACCCGCACACACAAGATGGAGAAAGCACTGAAAACAGTCAAAATAAATAAAAGATAACTCATAACATACAGTGTTTATCATTTCACCGTCAGACTAATGATACCTGCTCTACCGGTCCGTCTACTCACTCCTACACCATCCTCACTAAACACCCACCAGCGGCCCTCAGCGAGACCAAACACACATGTACACACACACACTAAAACATACAAATGAAATGATGGTGGAAAGCACCTCGGGGGAAGGAAAGCAGAGAAGAAAGGCGTCGAAAAGAGCTTCTAAGAGAATAAACATGTCTGGCACTGACAGTTTTTCAATGATATCTGCTGAGCCAGGCACAAGCGAGCAGCGCCTCAGAATGACAGATTAGGACTGTATATCTGGAACAGAAGGAGAGCTCTGTTATCATGCACTATAATCATTTATATTATTTACATAGTGCGGTAATAAAACGAGGATAATTTGTCATGCTAACTAGACAGTCAGGACAGGACTATGTGAGTCTGTAGTAGAGAACTGCAGAACTACACGTTTTCATAATCGAGCGAGCGGACTGATTTAGGGTCGTGTACGATCAGACGCAGAATGCAGCCTTGTGTTCTAAATGAGAGACATTTTCTTAAAGTTCAACATTAAAATTTGACACCATTTCTTTTACAAGTGCTACTTAATTAAATGCACTGAAAAATCGGTGTAGAATTGAATTGAAAGAAAATGTTTGCTGAAAAAATATATGAACAAAAAACTTATTTCAGCTAGTTGCCAAGGCAACGTTTCTCATTTTGATTTTGTTTAACTTGAACTAAAACTAATGAAAAATATAAAATAAATTGTACACATTTTCAACAATATTAGTTTTATACAGTTTCTACAATTATTATATATACTATATATATATATATATTATTTATTTTATTGTATTTATTTTCTTTTAAGTTAAAATATAAATAAAATCACTTTTCAAATTCACCAGTAAACATACATTTAAAATTGATTTAATCTTTAAACATGCAATAAAATTTAACAGTAAAATAATAAATAATTGAAAAATGACATTTAAAAGTATTAATATAATTAGTAATGTTTTAAAAGTTAAAATAAAAAATAAAATAAATGCAATTTTGATTGAATAAAATAACTAAAAGTCAGACATCAGGGACTGGATCTCTGCTTGGGTGGAAGGAGGTCATTGACAAAGATAAGAACGAAAATAGACAAAGTCTTGACCTTCTCAATCTACTTCCACAAGAGAGCAAGGGAGGCTTCTTTTCTTGTTTTTTGTGTTACGATGTAAGAAAGAAATAAGGAGTTAGTGAGAAGCCAGGCAGAGAGAAACAAAACAAGAGACTGAGATACAGAACGGGCGGCAGCGGAAGACAGGGGCAGAAAGCCAATTTAGCTTTCACAAGTAATCATTCTGCTAAGCCCTTTTACAGCACAAGAACAGAGATATGGTTTTTTTTCTGCCTGACAGGGCCATTTATGTATTTTTCTCCAGGCTGATGCATTAAAACCCTTCCATTGTTCTGAATCTCAGCAGAGAAAACACTTTAAATCGAAACCAATTCCTGAGCGAACGCGCCAAGGAAATAGCATCAAGGCAAGGGAAAGCGTTTGATAAGAAGAGCATCAACGGAGCAGTTGTTAAAGAGCTGAGCGGTGTTTCTATAACAAGAGACACAGAACACCTTGGACCAGGTGACTGGGACCCGATGCCTTGTTCTTGCATGAGGCATTCGGGCAGAAATAGAAAAAGAGCAGTATTTTAAGTCCCATACTAGCTGTACTGTATGCTATACAAGACATGGATCAGTGGATTCAATCATAGTACGTAATACAAGCCTAAATAGCATGCACATACATACTTTGGAAAAACGATGGCAATAATGTGTTGTTTGCCCAGTTCTGGCATAATATATTTAGCAAATTTCAAAAGTATCTATTTGTGCATGATTTCAAGGCTAGTATCATGGGCGTAACACCATATACTTTGGGGACCCCCCCAATATCTATACCATGGTTACGCCCTTGGCTAGTATTACCCACAATACCTTGCCTGAGAAGATGGAGATAATTTAACTTGTAGAAAAAGGTGAAAAAAATGCAAGAACAAAAGCTAAAGTTGTGCAGTATATTCTGAGGACTTTGAAGTTCAAAAGTGTGAGATTGGTAAGATATAAAGGGATAGCTCACCCAAAAATTAAAGTTCTGTCATTAATTACTCACCCTCATGTCGTTCCAAACCCGTAAGACCTTTGTTCATCTTCAGAACACAAATGAAGATATTTCTGATGAACAGAGCTCTCTGACCCTTCATATAAGGATATTACCACAATCAACACACAGAAACGCAGTAAGGACAGTTGGTAAAATAGTCCATGTGACATCAGGGGTTCAACCTTAATTCTTCAGTTCTTCTCCCTGAGGTATCATCTTCTGAGAGCCCGAGAACATAATCCATGTTTACGTTCAGCATGCGCATGCTTTCTACTGAATGTAGACGATGCTGTGTATGTACATACATACACATTATATATTTTAAAATGTAATTTAGAATAAAAAGTAGATAGATACAGAGATAAAATATTACTATTTAAAATGGTTTTCTGTTGTGATATATTATAAAATGTATTTTATTCTTGTGATGTAAAGCTGAATTTTCAGCATCACTGCTCCAGTCTTTAGTGTCACACGATCCTTAAGAAGTCATTCATTTTATTATTTTGACTTATTATTATTATAAATGTTGCAAACAGCTGTAAGGTCAAATATTTTGGGGGAAACTGTGATACATTTTTCCCTTTTTCATACCTTAATGAATAGAAAGTTCAAAATAATACTATATATTTAAAATAATTTTTGTAACATTATAAAATATCTTTTCCGTCTCTTTTTCTTTATAATATTGCATCGGTACTTTACATTTATTTTTATCCATGCAGTATAGTAGCACTGTAATAGCTTTTATTTATTTTTAGCTGTGAAGCAAAACCACTAGTTGGTCCCTGGTATTTAAAGCAGTGTTCATCCAAAAAACATTCGGTCATCATTTACTCCTCTTCGTGTCAATGCAAAGCTGCATGACTTGTTGACGATCCCTGGACTCAAACAACACTGGACCCATAGACTAACATTGTATGCAAACACTCAACATTCTCAGAATATATTCTCTTATGTCCCACTGACAGAAAACCATACAGTAACTGACAGAATTTCCATTTTCGAGTGAACTATCCCTTTAATATAGTGTCAATGTAGGCATGAAATCTGAATGCAGTAAACGACTGGAGGAGGGAAATTAAGAAGGAAGGAACAAAGTGAAGTGGATGATGTGGGTGTAGACAGTGAAGGAGAAAGATGAAAGACAGAAGGAACATGCAAAAGAAGAATGGAGACAGAAAAGAGGGAGAGCGGGAGATAAAAGGGAGAGGCAAGAGCGAGAAGAGGAGGATCCGATGAGAGAACACTGGTCGACAGTAATTGCTTCGACTTGCTCTGCTGCCCATATATGGTAATGGAATGTGTGACTGAGAGGGGGTAACCTGAATGAGCTCAGAGCATCACCGCGTTCACACACACACACACACACAGCACACACACACACACACACACACACACACACACACACACACACACACACACACGCTGTAATCAGACATGCTGATTACAAAACGCATTAACACTCAGAAATGAGACCACAGACAGGAAAAACCTTACAAGAGCTCCTGACACACAGGAAGAGATACTCGGTCAAATTACATCCACGCGGAACTGCCATCATCACATGAAATGACCGCCGCAGCCCATTTTACTTCTGTAATCAGAGCACAACAGGATATATTCAACCAGACAACATGTACAGGGAATCAAGAGGATTAAGTGTCTGATGCCACAAAAATTGGAATAAGGTGGTTAGAAGGGAGGGGTCAAAAAATAAAGTTATTCTTAAATGCTGATGATTTTTTAATTTTGTTGAGAAAAATTATGCATAAAGTTATTCAATAGGCGATTTTATAAATAACAGCATTTTTCCATTAAGATGTTTCTAATGAATGAACATGATCTGATGTCAAAATACACAAGTTACAAAGAGTCATGTGTGAAAAAAGCTGTAAGAATAATATTTTTTGAGAATGTACGAGATTGGGATCTGCTCTGATCAACAAACATTTATATATATAAAAAAAATTATATTCATATTTTTTATATTATATTTTATATTTTCTTCATATTCATACTCTAAATGGCACCTAATTTTATTCAACATGAAAGTACAAAAGTAAACCAAATATTCAAATAATAATGTATTTATATATTTAAAATAAATATGAAAAATAATTATGTATTATGTTTGAATTAAAATGGTTTAGAACACATGCAAAGCTGATGCATACGATTAACAGACATACTTACTGCAAAATGTAATCCAGAAATGTAACTCTAATATAACAAGTCTGAAAGTGTCTAGAATAGTCAGCAGGGTCGATTTTAATGTAATGTTCTCTTTAAAGCATGTGACAGACCGATGGATTAATCTCCCTGCTTTTCAGACATTGAAAAACCCATATTGGTCAGCCACTACTTTGATATCAGCCAGTATAAACCTGCACTCTTCTTACATCGAGAGCATGCATCCTCATTACCGCAGGTATTTTAAAAGCAGAGATTGTTATACAGCCTCCCACAAACATTCACTCACACACAAACAAACACCTAGTTACGGCCTATGTGCTGTACGAGCATGACTCATCCCATCAGACATGAGGCTGAGGACGCAAGCATAGCGAGTCTTGGCTATCTCCTGCGTTCCTGCAAGCGCTGGGCATCTGGAAGGGCACCAGGCTACCTCAGCTCCCTGGCACGCCAAGGACGCCTACATGACCGGCCCGGCTCGTGTGCCAGCTCAGGACCCCTGCATAGACTCAGCAAGATTTGACAGGATTCTGTAGGGCTCATCTGTGAAGGAGTCGCCGCAGAACCAGCGCCGAGGGAAAACGCATTATGTCGATAAGCACAAGTGAATTTGAAAAATGCTTTCTTGATGTTGGTCCTCAAACCATATGTAAAGCTGTACACCGCAAAAACAGCACAACGCTGAATATACAGTAAACAATTTGCAATATACTTCAATTCAGTGATAGTGTTTTAGTATTTTTGACAATTTTGTCACCTGCATGCGAACAGTTCCTGTTTTTAACACATTGTTGTTGAGTAAAAGTACCCTTACTTTGAAACCACTTTCACTCAGAAATTGGAGGCAAATTTCACAAATACTTGCAAAGAAATGACAGGAATCACTGAATTAAACATGAACATTTTAAAGGCACAGTATTTCTTTATATATAATTTTTTTCCAGCGACTGTATTTTGAAAATACCCCGCTTGTTGTGCCGCTACCCTGACAACACTGGTCCGCTGTACCCTCATCACACACGACAGATAACCGTCTGCGCTCCGATGACGGCAAGAAGTTGGGGTCAAATCTTATAATGCAATTCATTTGCATTAAAAAAAATTACGCTTTAAACATTTTAGATTAATCGCATGCATTAATGCGTTACCGTTGACACCCCTACACAAAACAGATAGTCACACCCCAATTTTGACATAAAAAAACGCTTGAGCTTTAAATAAAACAATATACACAGCTTAATCAGGACACGCTTCATCTACGTAATCATGACTTCAAAAATAGGTCTAAATATGTCCTGATTGTGATGCGGCCTACGGCGGTGCTTATGCTAAACCACTACTGAAGAAAGCCAAAGCACAACAGCACTGAATCCCACCTCCCTTCATTATCCTCTTCTCAAGTAGAGCTGTCAGGAACTGCATTTGATAATATGTGAAAAAAGTCTTATTTGAGGGGAAAGGGTATTAAGAATGAGTTTAGTTTCATGCATTAATGCAATGCGGCATTGTGACTCATCAGAGAGGCTGATTCTAACACATGTCACGCATTTCAGGTATAATGCATCTATACATCTACAGCTCAATGTAAGTTTGAGAGTTATAACGAGCTTGTTTTTGTGTGGAGTAATATTTGATGGTTAATGTTTGAGCAGCCAGTTCAAAGCAGGATCTGACAAGGACACGGATGTTGACATTCAGAAGACATGCGATTATGAAAGCGAAACCACATATTTACATGAATGGTCACTTCTGTACGCACCTTAAACTGATCATGTGATTAACTAGAAGCCTAACAGCTGATGAAACGATAACGGCATGGTACTTTATTAAAGATCACGTGAAGTCCGAGAAAAGCCTGGTCTGATGCCAGCATGTGCGTGGGATTACCCTATAAACTGGGTTTGCATTAATATATAATCTGATAAAGCAAAACCAGTTCATGGGAAATTCCAGTAATGATATTGGCATTTGAGTACACTTCTGATAAAAAGAAATGGGTCTACACTTTAGCATACTTGTAAAACGTGTACTTAATATATAAATTATATATTAAACTATACAATATACTACATAATAAAATACACTTAATGTTTTTTAATACTTTCAATTAAATGATTATTAGTTTAAAATAGTGTATAACTGACAAGCATTTATAGTAAACTCAAACATACTTTATTATTGTAATTTATATACAAATCTGTATGTCATGTATTTAATAGGGGTGTAACGATTCATCGATGCGATGTATGACGATACGATGCATGGATGCCACGCGTAAAATATCGATATCTGTCGTATAAAAACGCACCTTTATTTTGGCACGGTCCACATTTTCACATAAAGTCCGTCTATATATTACCACCAACGCGTGCATTCTCATCAATCTCACGTACCAGGACTCGATATAAGGACTGCCCGAAGGCACGAGGCGAGCATATAAGACGCTCGGGATTGTTGGAGGAACAGTCGAGTGCTGTGTAAGAAGTTTGCCGCGCACACACAAACACATCTGAAGCGCACGCACACAGACAGCCGCGTCAACTCTGCGTGAATACTAAATTGAGCTCTCCTCTGCTTTTTTGTGCATGGATGAATAAATACAGAATAAACATGCATCAAAATGCATGTTTTGGCTAATATCTTTGTAAACAGTAGGTTAAGAAAAGCATATGTCTTAATGTAAACAGTGGAGAAAAAAGGCATGTGTATCAGTATATTAAATCTGTGCTTTCATTCTTAAAGTGAAAGAAAACTAATAATAAATAAAATGCTGTCAAAGAAAAATACAAGTGCTCACTGCTCCTGACTAAATAACCTTTGTAACATCAAAAAGTATTCATTTATAGGTTATTTAATTTATACAGTGAAGACTATGCAGTTATTTTACATTTGATTATTATATTTCTGTAGTGTACCTGAAAATGTATCTTAGACTGAGCTGAAAAACCTGAAAAGCACTGTTTATTGAACTTGTGTCTTTCTTCTATTGTATTTATTTTCTGCTATTGCTTGTAATTTGATTATCTGTAGAAAATATTTTTAGCACTGAGCCCATAGCAGCATTTCTAGATTTATGTTCATGTTATATATTTTTAGTTACATTTGGGAGTTAATAAAAATGTAGATGGCTGTTTAAAATAGGTATATAATATCATAATATTGATCAATATACTCCTGTATCAAATGAATCGTAATCGCATAATTTTTTGAGGTATCGGCAAATATCGTATCGCTGGGTATGAGAATCGATATCGTATCGAATCGTGACGAACGATTAAAATCGTAAATCGGATGGATTTACACCCCTAGTATTTAAATATATTTAATGAAGTTTAATTTATTACATTTAAAGTATATTAACTTACATCCTGAATGACATATCACATGTACAATTATAAATCAATGCTGTGCATGCGCTTTAGTACGCAAGTCAACGAATCAATATATCTACTTCTTTAAAGCCCATTAACAGATTAAAACAATGATTTAAAATGTACTTAAAACATTACTACAAAATACAAACAAGTAAACATTACAATTACAAAAATGACTATTTGACTCAAAACATCTAATTTGACATTACATTTATTTAAACTAGTTTATAAATGTTATCCCTTTATAAATGTGGCCTTTTATTTCATTGATATTATCTGCAAGTACAGTTTTTTTAATGCCTGGTTTAAATACAGTACATTTGAAGTACAAGTGCGGTTTAATATAATCAAGCACACTTTCACACAGGTGGGCTTTCTCGCCTCGTTCAAGTAAATTAAATATGAGAACATATAAAATGGTCATTATCTTCTGCACCATAAACAAAATTAAATGCAATTGCATCAAAATCCAACATTGAAATATATAGGCCTGATGATATGCTAAAATATCAACATGACTTGAATTAGAAAAGTGAAATTTTTGCTTTGAAAACGTCTGTTGAAATCCAGCCTCAGCTTTTATATTCACCACCATTTCAATAGCGTCGTTCCATGAAATGAGTTCTTCTCCAGGCTGAGAAGAGCTTACACGTTCAACATCCTCCTCATGATTCGGACCACACTTCCTAATGAAGCAGGAATTAACCTCCGTCATCTGACCCGCAGTCAATTTCCTTCGGCTCTTCTCTCTTTCTTTCCATCTATCGCCGTTCTGGGAAATGGTGCAGGATATGACACTTGTCAATGTGAGAAAGTGAGACAGAGAGAGAGCGAGAGAGAGAAAGAGAAATGGGAACGAGGGTGCCTGAGAATAGCCTCAGTTATGACAGTACGGCTAAACTTTGGAAACTTCTGGGCTTCGGAAAAACTCCGGCTTAGTCTCCGGATCCGAGAGCAGTCACCTGTGCAGTGTCAATGCGTCTGACACTCAACCCAGCGCGAAGATTCACGTGACAGACAGATAGCTATCGGACGGAAGAAACAGGAAAATGAGAGTGCCAATCTCTGCAACACCCCTCATATGAGAATGAAAATTAGATTAAACAGGGAGACTTTGTCCTCAGGAGAGGCATTTGAGACGTCCTGTAGTCATGTTGTGCAGACGTACTTTGTGTTTTGTATTCCATCCGAATTCAAATCCATCTGTTTTTCTTACACAGCCTAGTAAAAATGGAGCATTTTACCTGCTGTTTTTCAGGCTAACTCAGGCAGGCATCGTCTGAGAAATCCATTCACATTCAAACAGGAATGTCTGTGATTTCTTATACATTATTATTACTGTGTCAGATACAATGGCCAAAGCTAAATGTCTTGTTTTGCTCCCCATGCATCTTCGGTATGGATTCAGACCTTTTTACCAACTTTCCGGGTAAAATAACAGTTGGTGGTTCAAGATCCTCAGAAAGGACACCTTATGATGTAACTGTGAGATCCACTTTAGTTTCAACGCACTGCATGTATGTATATATACCTCATTAAAAACTACTGAAATCCCATCCCATCTGAATCCGTTCATGAAATCACAGGCATCCACTGTTAATAATTATAACTCCCAACTCAATTTGAAAAACTAATATTCTCCAAAAAGTCCATATGTGATCAGATTTGCAAATATACCAAGTCTGCAATAAAAAAATTATATTTGAACTAGTTGAAAACATTTCAGAAAATTCTTCCAAGGCAAAATTATCTGTTTTCTCAGAGTTTTATGTAGATTTTATAGCCTTGTACTCTATCATGTGTCAAAAAGAATCGGTTATACTACTCCTGAACTATAAAAGAGCAAAACCTCTAAGCAACAATATTTTCTTCTGCACGTCTGGGTCTCTGCATATAAGTCTATATATTTTCTATATTTGCAAGCACGTAGGTGTGCCTGGAAGTGGACAAAGCATTAGTGAAAATCTTTTCCTGTGTGCTTGTGGAGAGTGTCGCAGTATCAGACAAGTGTGATTCTGCAATTCTCCAGTCTGCAGACCCCCGTCTGTTCCTGCTCAGTTACTAAAGCCTTTAGACATTTCCATCGCTACAAAGAGCTGAACAAACTGCCAGTGGTGTTTAACTGCCAAGTCAGCTGGAATTAAAAAGCAGAAACACACACAGAAGGACTAGGCCATCGCAGTCAGCTGCTCATATAAACATTTATGAAGTTTCCCCACGGATGTCGTTTTTCCTAACACCAGGACTGGAGGTCCATGGAATCCTCAAGAAGCATTAGCCTTTCACCCTTCAACTCAGAGCTATGGATGCAGTAACTCTGAAAAATCTCTCCAGGGTTTAAGTCTACGGCTTGAGACATGCCTGTCATCTCAATTTACCGAACCGAACTTAAAAACCATACAGGAGATTAAACTTGTACTTATTTATTTCGCTTTGTTTACTCCCAAGGTCTTAGAATAACAGCTCTGGTTGGAAGTCCTTCTCCATCACCCAGGTTATCAACCAAGGGACTCAAAACATTACAGAACAGAGCAGTTCATCTGCTGCATCTACATTGCTTACATGGTCATTTCTACCTCTTTTCAAGTCCACATGAAGTCAAAACTGAATTGCTTTCTTATTACATGCTCAAGGTCTTGCTGTCAACAATTCATCTGTGAATGTTATTCTGAAGAAAAATACATGTTTGTCTTTCATCAGATTGTGACAACTTGCACAATCCAATCAATTATGATTGTTTTTCTTGGTAAATATTGTTTTATTCAAAAACGTTCCAATAGGGAAATAAAATGGGTAGAGAACTTTTGAAAAAAAGATGTTGGAAAAAAACGTTTTAACTCAAAAACACATTAAATTCCATGCGAACGGACCACAAAGGCTCAAATCACCATTCCACGAACGTAAAGCAAGGGATTCAAATAAAACAAGTTCCTCTACTGCATCTAAATTGATTATATGGTCATTTTCAAACTGCCTTTTAAAGTCGATATTAAATTATATCTGACATCATTTACTTCAATACACACCCATGATCTCATTTGTTTGTCTTCATAATCTTCCATGAAATTAAAAACTTGCACAATCCAATCAATTCCCATTATTTAATTTCTTGTTAAATGTGAATTTGTACATTATAAAACGTCACGCTGTGCAAGTAAAATGGGTTGAAAAATCACTTGTTGACTTTAAAAAATATTTTTTATTGCTAAAATAGCATATATTAATAATTGAAAACTAAACCCATTTAGTGCATTTAATTGCCATTTTACATATAAAAATGCAAATAAAAATAAGGTAAGGTACAAATAAGGTAAACATAGTACAACCTAAAACTAAGACATAAATAAAAATAAGAGTATTAAAAAATATATATTCTAAACATTGTGCAACTTAACTTCCCCCTTTGATCCTAACTAAAGCTCAAGCATGACACAAGCCTTTACTGTCTTCTCAGAAGAACTGTGGCGTTTGTGAGGCAAGAATTAGTGAACAGGAAGCTAATGTGGAACAAAACAAGAATCCATTCCCATAACATCAACACATTTCTCAGCAACATGAATTTAAAGTTATTTGGAGAATCAAATCTCCAAATAACTTAAATCTCTCTCTCTGTGTGTGTGTGTGTGTGCGTGTGTGCGTGTGCGTGTGTGTGTGTGTGTGAGCATGTGGTTGCAAACAGTGCTCTGGATGTAGTTACAGTAAATGTTAGGGATGCACGAAATGAAAATTCTGGGCCGAGAATTCGGGATGTACTTGGTCGAAAACCAAAAATGAAAATGCTTTGTAATAATTATTTATTTTATTAAATACTATAAATTAATTTTGTAAGACTTTTAATTTAACTCAATTTTAATGACACGGAATTTAAAAAACACAAGAAAATAAAATAACCACACTTTTATTGAAAGAAAATATATTAATATTAAATAAGAATGTATTATTTTTATTCAGTTCTATGCAACAAAATCAGACATCAAGTGTTCTGAAACAGTTCGTAGTTTAATGTTTGGTACAGATGAATATTTAAGTCAAGGTCAACTGTCCTTCATCCTTCATTCAGCGTTTAAACTGCGTGCCGCGTTCGGTTACTAGAGAAGACGATAAACTCTCTCCACTGTTCCTATTATACCTGATCTGTAAATAAATGCAATGGTTTTGCATAAAAGTATTTTATCTAGCTAGAGTCTCGTGCTGTTTCAAATCGTGTCAAGAGTGAGTGAGGTGTGTGAGTGTGTGTGTGTGTGTGTGTGTGGTAAACGCGCGTCTGTCATCCATTCATACAGAGATATGATCGCGTGATATGAGTTAATGCTCATCACAACAGATCGCATAAATCAGTGAGAAATGAATAGAAATGATGATTCTGTGTAAAGAAACATCAAGTAAACATGTATTATCAGCGAATGTGAGCGGATCAGTGAAGGAAGATTTTACAGCTGTACCACAGCATGTCACAGCACAGCAGCTCTACTGCAAACAGCAACAAGTATACTAACGTTACATAGACATTTCTTGTCGCCGCATTATTTGAGCGGACTGTGCTTTTCCGGTGAGCATGAGCGGTAACTGAGCAGAACGATAGAGCGGAGCGTCACACGGCGCAGTGATGATGACTGAGGGAGAACGAAATCCTGAACACTGCTGGGTGGTGCGGCTTATATTTCCGGCTGCCGAAAAATCAGTGCACCCCTAGTAAATGGACAAAACGATTCTTCGAGGCACATAATTTGCCTCGATGCGTTTTTGTATTCGAGTTACTCGAGTAACCACTGTTTGTTTTCCAAATAATAAAAGGGTTTCATTTTCATTTGATTAAAAATAAATTAATGTTTCATGCCTTCATTTGATTATCAGAAAAAATATAACAAGAAAGAAAATACAAAAACAGTGTAGGGCCCTTTTGTTCAAAATGTTGAAATTGAGAGTTATTTTTTCACTGTAATATATTTTTTTGTTGCTACACAGAGTAAAGCACCAAAAAAAGGTACTGTTGTAGTTTCAGGTACGGATACCGGTACAAATGTGAACGGTACCCAACAGTCAGTGCATGTTATTCTGAGGAAAAGTCTTCATAATTTTGACCAAATTGTGAAAACTTGCACAATCCAATCAATTCCTACATTTTCCTCATCATTAAATACTCTTTCATTCAGAACGGTCACATTATGGAAGTAAAACAAATCTGCAAACATACTAGTTGACTTTTAAAAAGCTTTAAAACAGAAACATTCCTGTACTGTTCCTCAGTTCCTCACAAACTGGTCATGAAGGCCCAAATCACCGGAACGCAGGCAAGGTTTAATTACAAATGACATGGTCTTCAACTTCATCTCTCAGATAAAAAGCAGAAGATGAGATCCTGTAAGCCTTCTTTTTAGATGACACAAATGTATTGTTGGTAATGAGGTTAACACCGCTGTAAATTACAGAGGTCTGCTGAGGTGGAAGCGCAGTTTCTATTAAAAAGGTAGATTAAGCACATACAGATATAACTACACGTTTGCATGTGTGCCGGCACAATTAAAAACACCATGTTAACGGCGCGGGGGTAAGAAAGTCAATCAAGCAGCGAGCTTCTGAAGAAGATCAGACGGTAATTAAAGCAATTTCAGCTCCTCCCTCGAGAGGATCTCAATGAATCAGCGTAGTTTGCACTGGCTCAGGCAAATGCTGTTAACTCGTAATGCACATCACCGATGCTCACCTGCATGTATGGACACGTTAAACTAATAAAAGTCAGATTTCAATATGCACTCATGTATTTCTCATCATCTCTTCCAAGATCAAATTACCTTGGGTAGTCTATGCGATGCGCATTCATTTTATAGCATACATATATATGTTTCTCCTAGAATTCCTATGAACAATAAAAACAAACATGGTTCTACTACATGAAACATAAATGAGAATTCCATTAAGTCATCCGAGGTTTGAAAGAGCAGCATTTATGTGCTTCTTGTGCTTAATCCACCACCAATCCATCTGACAGATGAAAGGACAGCTAACCTGAATTTTAAGACAAGTTAAGCTGCAAAGAACTAGATTTGCATTTTCCCCAAGGAAAAAAATAGCACTTGCACAGCAACAAGGTAATGTTTGAAGTGGGTCTAGGCTTTAGACTTTGTCCACATTTGTTTTTCTGCCAAGCATGCGAGTCAAAATATGCTAAGGGGTAATTCAAAGTAACAAATCATGTAAAAACAATCTTTTATTAAAAAAAAATAACATTTCATCAAACTTTAGACAACCAAGATGGTGATCTACATTTTATAAAAATAAAAAAGCACCAGTCGATTTACGTATTAGGTATAGACAGACAGACAGCATGTTGAACGCCACCATTTCCTCATTTTCTTCAGAAAGCAATGACGTAGTTAATACACACTTTAGTGTGGGTTTTCCAGAAGAGTGTACTCCCTGGACCCCTGCTCTTTTAAATACTACCATGTATTGTGCATGTTATTTTTTTACAGACAAAATGTTGTTGTTTTTTTAGATTTATTTGTACACTTTTGCCTTTAGATCAGAAGAGACAGGAATTGAAGCAGGAGAGAGATAGGGAGGCGGGATCGGGAAAAGTCGAACTCGGGACGCCCCGAGCGCTGATGCAAAATATTACATTTGGTAACAAATTAGTTGATTTTTTTTAACCAAGTTAATTTTTTACCAGGAAAATAATGATTTTGATGCACAAAATAGTTGTCTCTTATAACAAAAACCTTTTTTAAACTCATGAAAATGCAGATCCTGTTGTAAACAAGTAAAAAAAACACTTTTTAAAACGGCAGTTCCATTATTACCCCTTAGCAGCTTTTGACTCATATTTTAGATTCAAAACAACACAACAGTCAAATAAATTCTCAAAAGATTAAATAAAAGAAAACACAACCAAAATGAAATATGCAAATCGATGTGGGAAAGAAAACCAATAGCTTTTCAGTATGCAAATAGTAATTGACATCTATGTTGTCATTTACATTGTAAATGGAAATCAAGATTTTCTCTTAATCTTAAAATTAACTACATTTTAAAGACCACTTTATGAGTCTTACAAAATCCAAAACTGGCACATTTAACACTGTGTCCTAACCAACTATTTCTAGCTGTAAACTTATCACATCCCGCCAGGTTAGGATATAGCACAAGGCTGAAACCTATAAAAGGTTTTATACTTCAGTTCAAGGTTTAAAACAAGCCCTAACTGAAACACTTGAGGTATAATCAATGCTGCACAGCTGTGAGACGGCTGTCGCACTTTGCTTAAAGGATTTTTTTGTTCCTGTGTTCCTGTGTCCTGTGTTTGTTCCTGTGTTCCTGTGTCCTGTGTTTGTTCCTGTGTTCCTGTGTTTGTTTCTGTGTGGCTCAGTGGTAGAGCATTGCGTCAGTAGCACAAAAGGTTGTGGGTTCGATTCCCAGGGAACACACATACTAATGAAAATGTATAACCTGAATGCAATTGTAAGTCGCTTTGGATAAAAGCATCTGCTAAATGCGAAAACAAAATGCTTAAAGGATTGATAGAGTTGAAGGCGTAGAAAGTTTTAAAGAGGGCGGAAAACCCTTTGAATGAGCCCAGGGTCACGAAAAAGGCTGATCTCAGAGCCCACACAAAAAAATCTCTCTCTATAGCCTTCATTTTATCAGGCACGGTGGTGGGTGATAAGACGGCATGGCTGGCCTCCAGGAGTCCTCCGGCCTTCACTAACGGCACCATATGACCACCTCAGCGCTGAGCAGCAGAAGAGGACAGAGAGAGAGAGAGTCAAAGAGACAGAGAATATCTCTAACACGCCGAGACAAACAGATAAATCAGGAGACAGACAGAGACACAGAGCAGATTTTCCATCTGTTCCAAGGCAACATCTGATTCCTCATTTACGACTGCAGCATATTTTAGAGTCCAGCGAGCAAGATTGTGCCTATCAAGCTATTTTCGGGTTTTGTAGGCTCTGGAACTTCAGTCATTTCAAATATATAATCTACATTACAACGGAGAACGCAGAAACAGCTCCTAGACAGTGGGGCCATAATGATGTATAAACCGTGTGAGACAGAGGTAAATCGAGGACAGGCGGGGGAACTTTTTTTTGTCAACACACTCAGAGAAAAACGCTCTCCTGCGCTCCACTCTACAGACACTCATAAACAATGGAAGTGGAAGAGACAGAGTCTTACAGGCGACCAATCACTAAAGCCACCAGAACAAAGGCTTGAGACGGAGCTCTGAATGCATGGCGGGAGAAAAAAGGAGGAGGGGTGCGAGGAAAGGGCACTCATTCAAAGGCCAGCAATTTTAGTCCCTCTTGCATGCTCAATGTGAGTGAGTGTCAGAGGGGAAGACAGAGAGAGGTTTCTTGTGAAGGTGTGAGTTTCATTCTACGCTCTCTTTTGGACAATGCAGACTCTGAGGTCTTTTGTTCTTGGAAACCTGTTGGCATAGAAGTGTATTGTTCTGCGGGGAGAAAAAAGGAATACAAGGAAACTACATTATCACACTCTTTGCCGCCGCTCTGACATTTGTTGCTTCTGACAGTAATGGAAGACCAAAGGGAGCCAATAAGGAAAGTATCTACTTCCATTTGTCGTGCTTCCCTGATCCCAAACTGAATTAAGCACTCGGCAAAAATGTTTTAAACTCCCCTCAAAGACTCTAAAACAAGATGGATGCCATCAGATCCCCAATGAAAAGGGGTCTCCATGACAACTGTGAGAAACCTTCACCTCACCCCTGAAGATCCCCTCTGAGAACTAATACACAAACCTTTGACACGTACCAACGAGATTAATGGGCTACCGAAAGTCTTGTGCGCATGGTAATAACACTCCGCTCATCCTGAGGTGTAAAACACTTTATCCCATGAAGAAATTCATAGAGGCGAACCCCAGAGTGTGCCCACGCAAGATGAGCGGCACTGGGATCTTGGTATGACTAATTGTGGTGCCACGATTCATCCATCCAAAACTCATTTATCCAACGGCCAAGATGCTCGTCTTATTTTTGTGAAATATGTGCACAGGGGCCACTCAGGATCGGGATTCATTTACAGTATCACGTTTCCCTGGCCATGCACCTGAAAAACTGATGTTTTATGTGACTGGTATGCAATAAAATGCTCTGAATTGTAGTTTACACAAGTATGAATGCATACTGGTCTGAAACCTCTCCAACCGTGGATAAGTGCAATGAGAAACAACAATTGTGCAAAAGAGCGAGACATTAGGAAGAGTCTAAAAATTGCTCTGCATATCTAATTACGTTTTTTTGGATTTAAGTGCTGTTCACACCAAGGAACACAACTATAACATTTTAATAATCGCTCTAATTCTATGAAAATAGAAAAGCCCACACCCCAGATATGATGACACAGAGGAACGAGGTCTTTGAAATCACTTTCAGAGTGACTTGTTTTAGCTAATGAATGATAAAAACACTGATAGCCAATCAGAATCCATCTAACGTTAAAGCGCTTGAGAATTTAAAGCGGTAGACAACAAAATTGCAACATGCAATTATAATAATCAGAATGTTGTCTTGCCTTAGTGTGGACAATAATGTAGTTATTATAGTTATTTTTGTAGTTAACGTTCTTGATGTGAATGGGTCTTTAATGCTATATATATACGTTTTTGTTTTTTTTGGCAAATGTTAATTTTCTGTATGTTGTTTATTGATGCTAGGCACAACAAAACTGTTTTAGGAATCATAGCTACAATTGTGAAAAACAATGCCATTAGTTGCGTCAAGTACTCACTTCGTTGCCAAAACATGTAACCTGAGTCTTCAGATAAGTGCAGAGCTTCATTCCTGCAGTGTAGCCTTGGCTTACACAGAACCAGACATGTCTCTCCTTATCAGAGGAAAGCAGCATCAAATCACTGTGATGTTTAAACCACCAGGGAAGACATGTCTAGGACCATCACCACTAGCAAGACTAGTGTGGCAAATAAGGGGAACAGTAACTTAACATGCAATTTTATAAAAGTGGTATCTCCAAATAGCAGAAGACTTGTATACAATTCAGACATCATTGCATTTTGAAGAGTTCCAGTCAGCTGCACAAACCTGTTATATAGCTCTAAGTGTTAACAACTAAACCCTGCTGCATTTCTCACCTTTGTTCCTATATATAGTACAAAACAATAATAGATATAAAGTTTCAAACTGTAAAGTGGTTGATTAAGACAATACAATTACACCTGCAGCATTCCTGCCTAAGAAAAAACTGCTCACGACAGGCCACACCTTGCGTAACATGGCGTACGAGGTAAGGGATACGGGTTACGGTCAGTGGCTCTTATTAAGTTGACTTGACCAGGATAACCTAGGTAAGCAGGTAAGCTGTAGAAATCAGCGCGCTCAATACACTTGGGACAGGCGACTTCACGTTAAGCGCGCCGCTCACTAAAGGAAAGCATCATGCAAATTACCTCTCGGTTGAAAATAACAAAAGAGACCGAGTGAGCAGTAAAGAGATTAACCCACAAGTTACTGTGTCACATTACCTTGGCTGGACAGAAGACACGCGCTGAAAATCAGGCAACAGTTTATCATCGTAAAGTCGCTCATTCCGCTCTCGCCCGCGGGAGGTTAAACAAATCCTGGAAACTTTCGCATAAAATCTCTTTCACTCTGTGAAGCGAACCGGAGGCGGTGTGTCGAGGCTCGTCAGATCTCAGTCCGCTCCAACTGCTGGTAAAGCCCGGAGTGTGCACAGGTATGTTATTGTGCGGAACACTGTTGAGTCCTCTGCCTCGCGCCTCGCTCACTTCTTCTGTTCTATCTGGAGCTTGAGAGCGAGACCGATGGAATTGGCTGTGATGTCATCGTCGCGTCACGCCGTGGTGGGAATGGATCGGCGTTGAATTTTAGAACCATTTACGCGTAAAGTCCAGATATTCTGGTTTTACGCGTTAAGAGAACTGTTTTGTGCGAGATTATTACAGTATGTGAAATGAACCGGGGATTCTGGCTAAATGCCCCGTGGTAAATTCCCCTGGTTAGTACCTAATGTGTGGTGCTGTGTGATGATAGCCTATATAACATTCTTTATTAATTAAACCAAGACAGTACAATTACACCTGCCGCCTCAAAAAGAGTGAATATAGTAGCCTAAAATCGAATGACACTGCATTTGATGGTGTATAATGTATGTATAGCATTCTATAGCATTATTTTTTAAACCATCACAGTCAACTTTAATATCTATTTAGATGGACTTTACGCGTGAATAGTAAATAGAGTAACCAGTGCATCGCGGCAGCCCAATCCAATCCTCAAATTCTAAACTTCAATGCCATTTCTCAAAAGAGTGAATAGAGTAAAATCTAATGACTATGTTTGATGGTGTATATAATAGACTGTATAGCTTCATTTGAATCAAAACTGTCACAATCCACTTTAATATCGAATTAGATTCACTATTTCAGTTCATCTAATTGGATATTATAGCCTATTGCGACAGTAAACAGCTGTATAATCTAACAAAGAACCGCCGATTATGTAAAATGCATTATAACAGAGGGGTTTCTTGTCATCGTTGTTCTAGTTGAGAATTTATTTCAATTAATTGCATCATATGAATGGCATAAATGGACGCCACACTGTTTATGGTTCAAAAATATGCCCTCCCAAATGGTGAATGGTTCTGAAATTCAATTCCGGGGAGCGACTATTATATTAAACAATAAACAAAAAGTTAATTTCCCACGCTGGCAAAATTGTCAGATGATATAAATCAGAAGACTTGGCTTTTTGCATGTTTTGCTCGTTTTTCTGAATGTGAACTTGTTTTAACGGCATATTGCCTGACTTGCTTCATACTTACACGCATGCCCATAACTACAGTTGATCGACTGTCAAAACAATGCGATTTGTATGAAGGACAGGGTTGCTGAATTCAGAGCTCTTCTCCTCTGGGGATGTCCTGAATACTAATCAGTGACCTCGCTCTGCCATCTATTGACTGATCTGCGCAATTACGCGCTCGCGTTCATTAGCATGCAGAGCGCGAGAAATGAAATCCTGCGTCCTCTCGGTTATGCATCAACGACTGCTTGCGTATACGTTTATAGTTTGAACTAGAAGTTCGACAAGGCTAACTTTGATGTTGGCTGACAAAGTATTGCCTGACAGGTCAGAAAAGCTGCGAAGTTTGAAGGTTGCACGGGCTGTGTGCGCTTTGAACGCTTCACCCTATGAATGCTTGAAAAGCAGTTTCCTTTTCTGTCCAGATGTATTTTCTGTTTAAACTTTCTCATTTTAGAAGAGCATTTTACTGGACAAAGATCTGTGTAGTGCAACATGATTCATCAATAGCCTATATTTAATTTTCCAGAAGACAGACTGCACATTTTAAATGCATATATCTGCTAAATTTTTTTAACCGCTAAGTGTTCATTGACATATAGATGTGGACTAAAAGCCACAACATTTTGAATAAAGATGGTATTTTAAGATCTAAAAAGCAGGAATAGTTTAAATAGAAAGTCCATTACCAAATATATCTTTAATGCGCAGTGCTACTGCATCTGGAGATCTCCTTCTGAAGAGTTCAGCTCCAGCACACCTGCTGTAATTTTCAAGCAAACCCAAAGACCTTGATTATCTGCTGCAGGTGTGTGATTATAAGTTGGACCAGACTCAGAACTTGGAATTCTTCCATCTCATGCTTGAAAATAACCTCTGGAACTGGACTTCAGTAGCTATGTTTACATGAGCTCATTTTCTTCAGTCTGAAATACATCCAGTCCGGTTTCAGATTCTGAAAGATCTGTTTATATGAATCCTAAATTTGCAATTCAATTCACATATTTATTTATTTATATACAGTGCTGCTTGAACGTTTGTTAACCCTTTAGAATTGTTTATATTTCTGCATAAATATGACCCTAAACATCAGATTTTCACATACGTCCTGAAAGTAGACAAAGAGAACCGAATCAATAAAGTGAGGGAAAAATATTTTCTTTGTCACTTATTTATTGAGAAAAATGATCCAGTGCGTTGAAAACGTCTGTGAATCTTTGCTTTCAGTATCTGGTGTGACCCTGTTTGCTGCAGTAACTGAAGGTGAAGTTTCTTGTAAATGCTGATTAATAACATGTAGGACTTTTAGTGCAGAACCACTTCAACTCTGGGATGTTGGTGGGTTTCCTCCTATGATCTGCTGGCTTAGGTCCTTCCACAACATTGTAGTTGGATTGAGGTCTGGACATTGACTGGCCATTCCAAAACATTAACTTTCTTCTTCTTTAACCACTCTTTGGTAGAATGACTCGTGTGCTTGGGGCTGTTGTCGTGCTGCATGACCCAAGTTCTCTTGAGACTCTGTTCTTAACCCGATCTCCTGATGTTTTCCTGTAGAATTTGCTGGTTTAATTCAGAATTCATTGTTCCATCAATGATGGCAGGCTGTCCTGGCCAAGATGCAGCAAAACAGGCCCAAGCCATAATACTACCACCACCATGTTTAACAGACGGAAAAGATTCTTAAGCTGGAAAGCAGTGTGTTCATAATAGCTTCTCATTTAAACCAATAAGTTCTATTTTGGTTTCATCCATCCATTAAACCTTTCTCCAATTGTCCTCTAACTTGTCCACGTGATCTTTAGCAAGCCACGTTCTTTTGGGAGAACAGTGGCTTTCTTCTTGCAGCTCTGCATGCACACCATGGTTGCTCAGTGTTCTCCTGATGGTGGGCTCATGAACATTAACATTAGCCCATGTGAGAAAGGCCTTTGGTTGCTTAGAAGTTACCCTGGGAACTTGTTCAACCTCGCAGACTATTACACGTTCTGCTTTGGAGTGATCTTTGTTGGTCGACCAAACTCTTTTAGAGATGGTTTTGTAACCTTTTCTAGCCGGATGAGCAACATCAACTCTTTTTCTGAGGTCCTTCTTCATTTGTGACATGATTCACTTCCACAAACATGATCAGACTTTGATAGATCCCTGTTCTTTGAATAAAACAGATCAAGTACTGGCATTTTATAGTCATTGCACTGACTGAAAACACCTCTGAACAGATGGACTCTATATTCACCTTTAAATGAACTGCTAATCCAAGAGATTCACATACGTATGCCACTCACAGATATGCAATATTGGATCATTTTCCTGATTAAATAAATGACAAAGAAAATATCTTTGTCTCATTTGTTTGATTGAGTTCTCTTTGTCTACTTTCAGGACTTCTGAAAATCTGATGATGTTTTGGGTCATATTTATGCAGAAATATAGACAATTCTAAAGGGTTCACAAGCTTTCAAGCAGGACTGTATATATTTGTGTCTTCAAGACAAAACTTTAGAGCATGCACAGTGCCTAGTCACCCTGTTCATAACTGGAGAAAGTCACTGCAATGTCACTGCAGCTCTGCAAGAATCATTTTCATAACAAATGCAACGTAAAATAAACGATTATATTTATAAAGCATAAGACTCTTCATCACGCAATCAGACCGACGCGTCGCGAGCGATGTTTGTTTAGTGATTCACACCGCGCGCCTGTATGTTTCTCTGCATAAAATTGAACGATATACTGCACAGAAACGATTTTATCAATAAAATAAAATGTACACAAACCTGTATGTATCGAATAAGTGCTTCAATTCGATGGCGCTTAGAAATGCTCTCTCCAGAAGACGATGCAAAATCCCCGCGATAAATAACCCAACCGCTGGTTACTCTGACCCAGGATCTGAATAACACTAAAAACTACCCAAACATTGGGTTGTTACATTTGACCCAGGGGCTGAGTAACACAAAAACTACCCAAACACTGAAAAATAACCCAAAAAAATGACCCAAAAGGCTCAACCCAGCATTTGGGTTAAAAAAATAACCCAGGATTTTTAGAGTGTAGATTCAAGAGTTCACATGCTTAATTTATGTTATTGTTGATTGGATTATTTCTGGTCTGCATCACCACTTTCAATCCGATTGAAACTTCATTCAGGAGGATTGAGGTGTTTTCATGAAGGCTTTTTAGTCCTATTGTGCCATCAATCCGATTATAAACGTATTATTTGGCTGCATGTAAACTCAGCTAGTGGGAAGTGGGATTCAACAACATTTCCAATATGGCGACTAAAGTGACATCACATTGGATATTTGTAAGTGTTGGTGGGAGAAATCCAATAGCTTTTGGAAAGAAAATGGTCATTGTAAATGTAATACTATTTTGAAGTGATGGGAGAAGTCCAACAGTTTTCTGAAAAAACAACTGTATTTTGAAAGTAATAACATTTGTTATTTGTGATTTATTCCAGGAGCCCTGGAGCACATTCAGTATATTTACATCAGTGGTCAACCGTTTGAGGCAAATAAACATGGGAACATGAAAGGAATATACTAAAATCAACTCATCTAAACACCTTAATCATAATATTGTCTTATTTAGAATACTGTAAATAATTAGATTACTGATGTTCATGTAAAAGTATATCATTGTATCCTGTTGCTGCCTATATTCAATGCCGGGTCAAAGGTAATTATGCATGCTCGAAGTCTACATTTATATGTTATGCATAATATATGTGTATAGTTTCATATAATTTAGTTTGACAAGGCAAACTTTGTTGTTGGCTGACAAAGTCTTGCCTGAAAAAAGCACAAGCTGCAAAGTTTGAAGGTTGCTTAGGCCGTGTGCACTTTGAATATTTTAATGCCCCGAGATATCCTTGAAAAGCACAGATTTGCCCTTTTCTATGTTCATGTATTTCCTGTTAAATCTTCCTCATTTTAGAGAGCATTTGATTTGAATAAAAAAGTTCAAGTTTTGGAGAATTCAAACGGGGTTCAGAAAAAGTGGCATTTTGAATGTGATAAATTTCATTATTTGTGATTTATCGAGGCCTAGTGTTGTTGTCGTCCATATTCATTTTAAGGTCAAAGATATAGTGTGACCGCATAGGCCATTGAAAAACAGTATGTTAAAAATTATTCTAAGTAGATGGATAATTATGGTAGGGCTACTCATGCAATTATATCTCAATTCTACATCTCAACACAAATGATCATTTTTTTCTGGAAATTACCGCTATTAAAATCCTCTGAGACGCCATTAGCAGCGTTTCTAGGAGTGTCCATTTACTGAATATGCCTTTAGGTCAAATGTAACTGCTGGACTATTAAGAGCCTGTGAACTAAGAATGACATGTATTATCGGTGGGAGTAGCCTGTGAATGCATGACCTTCATACGCACTATTTTAACCATCCCACAGAACATTCAGTAAGATTCCTGATTATGATGTTACCTAACAGCACTCACCCTCTCTCTCGCAGATGCATCCTTAATATAGCTGAGTCACGGTCAGATAGGAAAAAGAGCAATTGAATCCTATTAGAATCTGTCTGTATTTCCCCACTTGGTGCTGGGTGTTCAATTGCGCTTGACGATGTGTATCTCATCTGGGCCAAAGAAATAGCTTGAATTGCCGCTCACCGGGCCAATCGCTTCTAACGGCCACTGACAGTTTGGCACTAATGATACGTTTTCAAGCATTCAATGTCATTGTCTCCAGCACACTGTCCTAACCGGAGGTCCAACAGGATGGCAAAATGTCCAAATCTGACAACCCTTTAAAAAAAATGGCCTGAAACCTCCTTCACACACGCATACTTAGCCCTCTGTCCGAGCTTTTTGAGAGATTGTCCCTTAGCTCGGCCCAGCGGGCTCAGATTGATTAAGCTCGGTGGCTGCTTTAATGTGATCATGTATCAGTTGCCTGTCGACACTTTACCGGCATAACTCTCCACCTCTGGCAGACTGATTAATACACTAATACACATCCCCCTTCCTTACTGTTGCCTTACTTTTCTATTCTCCTCAGGTCTCGGTCTGATTGCCTTCTGCCCTTCATTATTATAGTATATCTTAGACTCCATTAAACCGGCCCAGCTAAGTGTTGCTCTGCTAATGGCGCTCCGAGGGGCTGCTGATAATACGCTATGATTAAACACATTAAAGGGCCGAGCAGGCTACCACCCCACAGCAGGGCTCCTGTAGTTCTGCACACACACACACACACACACACACACACACACACACACACACACACACACACTATAAATGTCTCGGTTAATTTGCCTCAAATGTCTCATTTCTCAGGTTTTTCTTAAAGGGATAGTTGACCCAAAAATGAAAACAGTTTTGTTTGCTCATCTTCATGTTCTAAACCTGTCTGACTTTCATTCTTCAATATGCTTGTAGCGGCTTATGTGTAATTTCTGGGAATCTTTTAAAGGAATAGTTCAACCTAATATTTGCTGAAAATGTACTCATCCTCAGGCCATTTGAGATGTAGATGAGTTAGTTTCTTCATTAGAACAGATTTGGAGAAATGTAGCATTGCATCACATGTTCAGCAGTGAATGGGTGCCGTCAGAATGAGAGTCCAAACAGCTGATGTAATGTTAAATTTCTGTTCTCACTGACAAACAAACTCCTCTACATCTTGGATGGCCTGAGTGGGTAAATGTTCATGTTTGGGTGAACTATTCCACTAAGCTTTGAGAAAGAATGTAAAAGCATAAAGGGGTTCATATGACTCATGTGCTATATTCTAAAAATAGAAATTATAAAATAGAAACTAAAGAAAATGACTGTAATTTGCTCCTCCACATGTTCCAAACCTGCATGATGTTCTTTCATTAGTTGCTCTCTGCTTGTTGCTCCTTTATATGTCATTTGAATGACTCTGAAACGTTTCAGTTTGGGGAAGAACGCAAGAGCAGAACAGAAGCGCTTCATATGACTCATGTGTTGTTATGCAAAATTGTTTCTCAATGAAGTTCTCTTTGTCTTCATGACAGTAAAACAGATGTAAGATTTCAGAAATGAAATATTCATTTGAGTCAAAACTGTTTGATGAAAAGTTGATTCGGTTCATAAAACCGTATCTGATTAATTGATTCGGTTCTTGAGTTGACTCACTGATCCAGTCTCTGCATACATTTCAATCCATTTCTCACTCAGAGTTGCTGAATAAAGTGGAATATTGCACACAAGTCATTTTGGCTACTCTTAATATGCTTTTATTGCTTTTTTTTAGCTTGAACGCTTCAGAGCCCCATTCACTGTGATTGCATGGAAAAGAAAGTCATAGGGTTTGGAATGACAAGTAAATTACAGAACTTTATGGTAACTATTCCTTTCAGACTACTTTCGTCAGTTATTGCGTTCCTTTTTAGTGCTCTCTCGCTCCATTCATCTCAATGCTGCTTATTCACCTCTTGATTACTGTGATACCAAGCACTTTGTTTTGCTGCTGGTTTGTGGGTCTTTTCATTAGATCTTTTATGCTTCGCTGCAGATTTGTTTAAAATGCAGTTTTAAGCTCTGTGTGTGTGGGAGATGAAAGAGAGAAAAAAATAGCAACACAGAAATCGTGTGTCTATAAAAATAAATATCTCAATCTAGCACTAGGTTTCAAAGGATTTGCTTGCTGTGTGAAAATAGAAAACAATGTGTCGCATGTATGTTCTTCTCACATCATTTCAATGAATTCCCCCATTCACATCTGTTCATGACGCGTGTGTGTGTGTGTGTGTGTGTGTGTGTGTGTGTGTGTGTGTGTGTGTGTGTGTGTGTGTGTGTGTGTGTGTGTGGCCACAGTGTACTCAGATACGCACACAATGACTGGCTCACATCCTCTCAACACTCCTCTATATAGAAAAACCTCCGCCTCCGGGACACAAACAACAATTGGAAAAAAGGATTAAAAAGGCGATAGAGTGAGAAAAATATCTGGAATTGAATGTGTGAAGCAGGGAAGTTATGTTTTGGCTTCCAACCAGACTGTTCTCTCTCCTTTTTTAGACAAACAATTTGTCAAAGTTGAAAATAAAACAAGTGTTGTAGAAGAACTATTCATTATTAGTGAAATAGCAATTTCTATTTCGAGTTTCTATTTCGGTTTTGTATTTATACACTGCTATACATTATGTAAATATAAAATATATTTTAAAACCCATAGAATTTGCAGGAAATATTGTATTTGTCCTAGATTTTGAGAAATTTATATTTTCTTAAACAAAATGTACTATTGTTATTGTTACCTTAATAAAAAAAAAAAGAAGAACAAAAAATCACAGATCTTTCATCTCTCAGTTATTTGTAATAGACAGCAATGAAATTAAATATATCAAATTAAGTTTCCTGCTTCTCAGATTATTTTTATTCCGAAAAAAAAAACTAGAAATTTCACACGGTTTTAAAAGAGATTTCCAAAGTTTCTTAAACATCAAAATCAGAGATCTTAGTATACACTGAAAGATTAATATCTCATCAAATTCAGGCAAGAGCTGCTATCCGCATCATTTTATAGCTCTATATTTTACTGTTTTTACTTTAATGCATGTTTGTATTTCCCAAGAGAAACATCTGCGTTCCTTAAATGAAATATTGAGATCTCCAATAATTCTGAGAGCAACGTTTGGGACTTTATCTTTTGTTAATTTAAAGAGGTTATTATTCAGCTCTGGTTCCTGGGTTCTTATCCTCCACAATATAGATGGTTTTCTAAATAAACGTTCTTTGTGAAACATAAGGTTTCTCCTGTATTGCATCAGATTATAAAACCTTTAACAGGACACTATTTTTACGACTGAATTCCAACAATGAAGAGATGAACAAACCTGTCAAAAGAGCAGCATCTCTGTGGGATGCCATCCATCAGGTCTATATGTAGAGTAGATCCATACAAAAGCCACTTGAGCATCGAGAGCAAGTCAAATGAAGCTAATACAGACAGGTATTTGAAGAAAACAAAGCCTAGAGTGCACACAAGTCTCGGGAAAGCTTCAAAAATAGACTTACAGCATCACAACAAGCCAAAGTACACAGCTGAGACAATGCCGGAGCGGCTCCAGAGACGCGTTTCTGCAGTAAATATGTTTAACTAAACAAAGACTGACGTAGAACTGCAACGGAGATTGTGTTTACAGATCCACATTCATCATTTCTGAGAAAGCTCAAGGAGGAAGAACAGGAGGATTTCCACAAATCGAAAGATTAATCAGAAAGTGAGCCAAAAGCTGTAATCACTGCTGTCCCACGGTTCTGAATGCTAATGTAATGATTTCGGTTTTAATTTAAAATCAATATTCAAAAAACATCGGAGCGAGGCATCATTTGTGTGATGAGAAAATTCAATCGAAATTATTCAGAAATAAGCCTAATGCAAGAGTGGAAACATTTCCTGAGGCCTTGTCTATATAAAATATCACACCTCTGCTTCCTTTTCTGCTTCTGTCATTTCCTTTTTTCTTAAAGACCCAAACAGCTATTTGTCTTATGTGTGCATGAAAAACAATATTTAACATATCAGCCGTCTTTGTGTTACGTGTAGCTCATGTCTCGCGTCCTGATGTGTTCTGCAGTCTGAGCAGCACATAGCTGTTGTTGGTAAATAACATAAAGCGATGTGTAGAGCCGGCGGGAAGGAGCGGGTTGATTACAGCCCTGCAGTCTTTATCTGCGGCGCGCAGGCAGACTTTGACGCAGATGAGAATGGAATGAGATGGAGGGATTTTGTCATAACAGAGCTCGTCAACCATGATCTGCTTAGAGGGGTCCTGAGTGTGTGTGTGTGTGTGTGTGTGTGTGTGTGTGTGTGTGTGTGCGTGCGTGCGTCTGTGTGTGTGTCTGTCTGTCTGTGTGTGTGTGTGTGTGTGTGTGTGTGTGTGTGTGTGTGTGTGTGTGTGTGTGCGTGCGTGCCTGTGTGTGTGTGTGTGTGTGTGTGTGTGTGTGTGTGTGTGTGTGTGTGTGTGTCTGTGTTGGTTTTGGTGGATTACAAGGACATTTCACCAGTTTACATACCAACATTATAAGGACATTTGGGATTATGGGGACAGAGGACATGTCCTCGTAATTCAAGCAATGTAGATTCATCTATTTGAGCCTCAGGAACAATCTCCTGCTTTTTTTGTGAATGTCCTTCTAAGTGGGTGAACCAGTTTTCTGGTGTTTTCGAGTGTGTGGCATTCTGCCTCTATCGGCAGGATCTGTTACTGATGATTTATACACATTACCGAACTAAATGGGCGGAGACTCCTCGGAAAAGCAGGCTGCCTTTTGATTGGCGAATCACGCTCATGCGCTGTGGAGGCGGGTCTTTCCGGAAGCACGCAATCTCAAAATGGAGGAGTGATACAGCAACGCCATTTAGGTAAGTAAATAAAGTTTAAAGAGTTATATATTAATTCATACAAATTAGTCTTGTCTATATGGCTTATTTTCTGTGGATTGTATTCTTCTGGCAGTCGCTAAAGATATATTCACGCAGTCATAATCCGTATATGCGATATATGAAGCTCGAAGATAGGCGCGATTGAATAATACATGTAACGTTAACGTTATGTAACGAATTAACGTTGCTTATGACAGATTAGCAATATTAAACGTATGTCAGAAGTTTTGGAAGAACTGTCAGACATAAAGACACTAAATGCCTTGAATTCGCGTTGTGACTGAGAGCAATAATCATATTGTTTACTGAAATGGCTTCATTGGTAAAAAAAAAAAAGACAGTAAAGAGAATGATGTTATGTATGATATCAATTTAGATAATCAATGCGTTTGAAAAGCTAATATGCTAATAATAGACATAACACAGGCCATGCACGCGATTCATATGCATTCACAAGGGCAAAATTAACATTTATATTACATAAATTAATATAATCTGCATGTAACACGTTCTGCATTTTGCAAATATTGAATTTGTCATCTTTAGATTAAATGGCCACGGAGTTATTATGATAAGGCTAATTTTCCCTGAGAGAAGCTTTGGGGAATATATTTTATAGCTATACTTTAATATGGATTGTATGTTAATTATTAAATTATTATTATTAGTAGTACTTATTTATTTATACTGAATTTTTACTTCTTTACTTGATGTCAATTAACTGTAACAGAGGTCAGCTCAGACAGTTTTTAAGAGTATAGTAATTTAGAATGAATAATACATTAATATTATATTGACTGTTACACTGCAGATGAGACTGTCCAATTTACAGTAACGTATTAAGATAGTTAAATGTTTTAAGGTCTGAATAGCAGAATAAAACTAAACTGACTAAAAGCATCTCTTCTTGATCTTCTGCATAATTAACACATCCTTATTGATTTAAAAAATAATGAAATATAAAATTAGAGGTACAGATGTAATGCAACATTTATCTAAACCATCATGTAATGAATTGTGCTGACATTATCTCATGTCAACCTCACTGTACAATACAGCTTTTCATAGAGGTGTTCAGATGCTGTTTACGTAAAATGATTATGTACACAGTGCTTTGTTTTCCCAGTGTGTGTTTTAAGTGAACTGCACTAAAATCCTGGAGTAAACTGTACTACCCCCTGAGGTAGTCCGAGTGTGTTTGGACTTTTGGGCTTTCTTGTAAAATTCAACTGAGTTGATATCATACACCCTGAAAAGAAGCGATTCTGTGTATACTGTATGGATGTTGCAGCATATTACAGATGCATATATTTGGAAATGTTCTGTGTTTTTAAAGTAACATATGTTAATTTCTGCAGATAGATGAAATGGAGAACGGTTCAAGGCTTCACAGGCTTAAGCCTGTATGTGATGCAGAGACACATACAATCAAGAACTGTCCTTGAGCAGCAGTTCATTAACAAGTTCAAAGGTATGCAGTACCCCTGCACTGACTGCCTTGTACTGTTTTGTAATGTCTCATAATCATGTACTTGTCATCATCACCTAGGCTGGTCCCTGGACCGTTCAATCTCACTGGTGTGATTCAAAAGTTATGTAGATGACATTATAAACTACTATATTCAAATCTGCTCTCCTGCCTTTGACTGGCACTCAGCCAAAGACAGACTTGCACAAAACTTGTCATAAATATTAACTGTTCTATGCTTTCAACAACATATTGTTTATGTTTCAGACATTTAAATAACCATATATAGTAACAAAAAATATTTATACACGGATGCCTGTGGAAACGCCAGTAATAATCAAAATAAACCTCAAACATAATTTGATTATACATTTTATTCATGGCAAACATGCAATGTGTAGTTAACCATAAAGTTGACTTATTCTTCTCTCAGTTCACCAGCCTGTCACAGAAACAGAGGAATCTGTGTAAATCTGACAAACTCCTGACTCCCTGACTGTGTTAGAGCTTAAACAACCGTGGCAGCATCTCTATGATGATCATCTCTATGATGATTTTAGATGTAGTAAAAACACAAGATTGAACTGTAACTCACACATTCTCAAAATTGGTGCAAATGCGACTATTTTGGTCGCAGTCTAGAGCCCTGTGTAACTTTTATCGCACTAGTGATTAATAAATAAAATGGCATGCTGCTTGCAGACGAACATTGTAGCCATATCTACTTCTCTCTGTTTATGGATGTGGAGAATCACACAGATACCAACAAACAGAAAACACCCTGCATTGCAAGGACAGAATGGTTTGCCAGGACACTGTATTGAAACCATAGTCATTGTAGTTACACCATATGTGAACCTGAAAACACACTGCATTGCAAGGACAGAATGGTTTGCCAGGACATTGTAGTGTGTTAATGATTAGTGAATAGTAGACCTATAACTGTCATAAAGTCCTGCTAAACCACTCTGTCCTTTCAATACAGTGTGTTGTCAGCAGAGCTCCAGACTAACATTTGAGAGCAGAAGCACCAACGCCACTAATTCTACAGATGGTGGCGCAAGGAGCAGATTTGGTATAGCTGGGGGATGGTGTGTGGGAGTATAAAAACTAAATGATTTAATCATAAAATTACTATTGCTTTGCATTAATAAGTGCAGTTACTAATAATACTATATGTTCATTTCTTTTTTATACACATTTGACAGTAAAGCACTAAGCTTGAGTTGGGAAGCATGCAACATTTACTTTTATTAACAACAGTAACATGCTTAATCAAATTTTTACATAGAAAATGTATATATTCTACTCTTATTAAATGCACCATTATTCTTCTATAATATTAAATGGAACTCACCAACATAAGTGATTATGTGTCATTTAGTCGCAAATTGAAAAAAAAGGTTTGTTTTTCAAGGCACTTTGTGACTTTTCTTACTTCATACACAAAAAAGTGTACAAATCTGATTACTGGATGTTTTGATATTTTATAATAATGATTTTATAATTTCAAAATACAAAGCAAAAAAGTAGAAATTAATGTCTATTAAGCCAATAAGTGCTCCTCTGCTCCTATCAACTGGTTATAATGGTGACTTAATGTATTTTTTTATTTTACGTAAGTGTTTGTTTACCACAAAGTATATTTTTGCTCATCCCATTAAAATAGCATTCAAACTGGATCACTTTAGAGCTTTAAACCACTGAAAATAGTTGTGTGAAATGCTTGAAAGTCATTGGAAATTTCTCTCTCAAAAGGTTGTACAGACCCTGAAATGAACAATGTAATAACATTGGACTATTTCTGCCACAACACCATTGTCAGTTAGTGTTACTGCTTCTGGTTTTCTGATGTACATCAGCGCTGTTTATTAGGGATGTGCATCTCCATAACTGAGGAATCTGATTCGATACACATATCAATGCATAGCCAACGATACGATACATATGAAGCAGCTAGCGATGCGATACGATTCACCCCTATTACGATTCCATTCAACACAATGCAATTCGATGTAATGGAAAAAATATGATTTCTATTATTTCTTTGGTTCAGACAGACAGCAAATCATAAATTAACTTATGTCTTCTGACTTCTAACGCCTCGAGGCCTGTTTCATAAAACAAGTTTACCAAATAGGCCAGGATAATTTCAGTTAGTCTGACTCACAGTCAAATGATTTGGTTCCATGAAGCAAATTGAACAAAGATCAACCTCAGACAGTGTGGCTACTTATGCTGGAAAGCTAACCTGGTTCAGGCTAATCTTAGCTCTTCTAACACTGACCAATAAGAATGCAATTATATTACCACTGACTCCCTCACATACTATCATAGCCATGTAGCCTTTCTCTCTGGTTTTATAACAGCTGTACCTTTTATAGTTAGAACAGATAGCATTAGAACATTACAATCTAACATTGCTCTTTAACAATCACTAAACTAAAAGTTAAAATCACTAAATTAAAACTACATTTGAACTGCTGTAAGAAACACACATTAACTCATCTGAGCTTAGTAATTAGGACTGTATTAGCTTACATTTTATTTACCAATTACAATAGTCCCTTTACAGTTACTGCTATCATAAAATGCATATTTGACTCCTAATTATTGAGCTCTGTCTGTGTAGCTTGTCCACTCCTGATAGCAAAATGGATATATTTGCATGACTTTCTAACATTTACAGATGAAAAATATACTCGTGACATGTCAGTTATACACTGAGGAAAACAAAATGTCTCAAATGCATTAAACAGCACAGATATATTCACTTTGTGAATATATATTACTTTTCACGTTTGTCACGGTGGATCGATTTGATCCACGATTGACATTAAGGGCTGCTTAAGAATAAGCGTACACAAATTAGGTAGATTGTGTGAACTTACATTGTCATTTATAAACGCTTTAGCCCCGATTGATTTGTTAGTTTATTTCAAGTTAGGTTTTGGACTTTAATCCCTGCTTTTCCTCGGGTATCCGCAGTGTTGTGATTTGTCATATTCACACGCAGCATTGATAAGAGAATGCGCTTGAGAAACAGTTTCTCGAGGAGAAATCAATCTACATTTATAATATTAGTCACAGATTATTGGTCACTTTCTAAACAATACAAGTGTAGCGCATCCACTAGTTATGAAATATAAATAGTTTTTTACAGATGCAAATATGTTAGAAACGATGCATCGTGATACAAATGCCAACTTGAATCCGATGCACACTTTTTAAACTGATACATCGCATCGTTAACTTTTCTGCCGGTGCACCGAGCGAATCAGGGAATCTTCCCATCCCTACTGTTTATGACACAAAATTCTGGGCCGAATTTGAATGATTCTCACTAGATCTCACAGCAACCTTTATTTATTCTGAGGTGAATTTAAATGCTTCTCACTGGATCTCACAGCGCTGTGCTGCCACAGTGTCGCGTAATCAGCTTTGGTTCCCGAGTAAAGCTGTTCTGAGTTTGCTCAGTGACATCAATTGATAGTTTTCATTTGACGTCACACCATTATAGAGAACGCCCACCTGGAGGGCAAACCAAGCTTTGCTCCACTGACCGCCAGTTACTTTTACCGATTGCATCAAGTAATAATGTAGTAAAACATTCAGTAAACACCTTATTGATGATGTATATTTTGTACAGGCTACCAGATGAAGCCAGAATATAAACGCAACATGCAAAGTTTCAGGTTAAATGGCTTCCCATAGAAAACCATTAGAAGGAAAACTGAACCGTTAAGCGGATTGCGTCATAAACTATGCATCATTAATATGGTGACTACTGAATTTGATCTTTTAATATTACTGTTTTAAATATATTACGACACTTTAAGTGTTTTTACAATGTTTTGTTGCACTATTTTTGATTGAAATATTGCTGCGGGTGCTTAATATGGATTGCAAATGGCCAAAACTTGCATTTCGTTCAGAAATACCTTTGTTTTGTTCTTTTGAGAGGTGATCAAAATATTTGCGCTATCAATAAGGTTGGGTCATTGTAGCTTTGCATGGTTAAATTCTGTACCAGAAAAGGCAAAACCAGATGTCAGGCGTAAAACAACACTTTTTAAATGGCTTTTTAATGCAGTACTTCATATTTTAACTGATGTTATAAAGGTTAGTGCTGGGTGGTATAATCAAAAATCTGTGTCCCAGTGCTTTCACAGCATATCACAGTATTTTTTCCTTATTTAGCTTGAGCAAATATTCTGCACCAGTATTTACGTACAGTCATGGCCAAAAATATTGGCACCCTTGGTAAATATGATCAAAGAAGGCTGTGAAAATTAATCTTAATCCTTTTGATATTTTATTTAAAAATCACAAAATCTAACCTTTCATTGGATAATTAAAAAATGGGGAAATATCATTATGAGATGAATGTTTTCTCAAATACACGTTGGCCACAATTAACGGCACCCTTTTATTCAATACTTTTTGAAACCTCTATTTGCCAGTTTAACACAGCTCTACATTTTCTCCTATAATGCCTGATGAGGTTAGAGAACACCTGACAAGACATCAGAGACCATTCCTTCATCCAGAATCTCTCCAGATCCTTAGATTCCCAGCTCCATGTTGGTGCTTCATCTCTTCACTACAGGGTTCAGGTCAGAGGACTGGAATGGCCATAGCAGAAGCTTGGTTTTGTGCCCAGTTTGTATTATTGTCCGGTAGGAAGATCCAAACATGGCCCATTGTAAGATTTCTAACAGAGTCATTCACATGTTGATTTTTTAACTGTAGGTATTTGATATAATCCATGATTCCATGCGTCTAAATAAGATGTCCATTTCCAACATAAATATAGGCCCACAACATAAAAAATACAGCAGTATATTTAATTGTACATATGGGGTATGTTTTATCCCTGTGTTCACCAAATCCATCTTGAGTGTTTGCTGCTAAAAGCTAATTTTTAGTTTCAATCTGACCATAGAAGCCAGTCCCATTTGAAGTTCCAGTCGTGTCTGATAACTGAATATGCTGGAGTTTGTTTTTGGATGAGCTAGGATAATTTTTCTTGAAACCCTCCCAAACATGTAGTGATGTAGGTGATGTTTGACCATTTTTTTAAGGTTTTCTGACCCAGAGACTTTACTATTTTCTGCAATTCTCCAGCTGTGGTCCTTGGGGTCACTCAAACTCTACTTCTCACAGTGCATTAGGACGATATAGACACACGTCCTCTTCCAGGCAGTTTCATAACATTTTATGTTGACTAGAAATTCTTAATTATAGTCCTGATGGTGGAAATGGGAATTTTCACTGCTTTAGCTATTTTCTTAAAGCCACTTCACTAATTTGTGAAGCTAAATTATCTTTGCTGCACTTCAGAAATATATTCTTTAGTTTTTCTCATTGTTATGGATGATTAAAGCCCTGTTCACACTACAAGTGACACAATCCCATTCATTTCAATTGAGAGCTGGCGATTTCCGGTGACACGAGGGACAGCGAGCGATAGCGACTGTTGGCGACCGGATGGGGCGTGTCCAGCGACACGACAAAGTTCAGAATCCTTCAACTTTATGCAAATGAAGAGCGACATTCTGGAGCAACCGCCAATACGAAAGAAGACGGTTGAGCTTACGTGATCGTTCTCCTCTCAGCGGTAGATAAACATACTCAATGGAAAAAAAGTAGGCTCTGTTTCTCATAAAAAAATTTATGTGGTTTTTTGTCATATTTATATTTTTAGTATTTTGCCTTCAAAATGTTTGTATGTAGTGGTAAGAAACCTAATTTGCTGTCAAGGCAACCAGTAGCGAGAACACTCACTAGCGACCTCATCACCAGGTAGTGTGAACACACTCTTTAGCTGGTAGTGTTTTCCCTCCTATTTATATTTATGTGAAACAGGAAGCCATAGCTGGATAATTTCATGTTCATAATCATCCTGGACTGCTCAAAATTGTGAATATAAATGGGAATATACTATATTTTACTCAGAAGAATTTCTAGCGGTGCCAATAATTGTGTCCAACGTGTATTTGATAAAAATGTATTTTATAATGATATTTCCATTTAAAATGTTTATTATCCAATGAAAGATTAGATTTTGTGATAAAAAAGTTCAAAAGGTCAACAATGTAAATTTATTTTCACAGCGTTCTTTGATCATATTTACCAAGGATACCGATATTTTTATGACTGTACATTTATTGTCTCTTTTACAGATGAAGGCAGATGCCGTTACTGAAATGTCAAGACTCTTACCAGAAGTTCAGAACAGGTATTGTGTCATTTTCAATGCTTTGAGTTTGAGTTTGCTTACTTTATATCTGCAAAATAGAAAATTAACGTAGAGACTTGTGGTAGAGTTACACGCTGTTAATCAGAAAACACACTACATTGCAAGGACAGAATGGTTTGCCAGGACACTGTATTGAAACCATAGTCATTGTAGTTACACCATATGTGAACCTGAAAACACACTACATTGCAAGGACAGAATGGTTTGCCAGGACACTGTATTGAAACCATAGTCATTGTAGTTACACCATATGTGAACCTGAAAACACACTGCATTGCAAGGACAGAATGGTTTGCCAGGACACTGTATTGAAAGCATAGTCATTGTAGTTACACCATATGTGAACCTGAAAACACACTACATTGCAAGGACAGAATGGTTTGCCAGGACACTGTATTGAAACCATAGTCATTGTAGTTACACCATATGTGAACCTGAAAACACACTGCATTGCAAGGACAGAATGGTTTGTCAGGACACTGTAGTGTGTTAATGATTAGTGAATAGTAGACATAACTGTCATAAAGTCCTGCTAAACCACTCTGTCCTACAGGCGTAAAACAACACTTTAATGCAGTACTAGGGGTCGACCGATTATCGGTGCCGATATTAAGCATTTTTACGATTATCGATATCGGCCATTTTCAAAACAGATTTGCCGATAATTTTTTTAAATTTAGTTTTTAATTTAATTTTTTTAATGCAAACAAACATACTATTTACAGGTGACATTATTTATTGGTGAATAAATAATACAGGTGAAACTATTTAATGTTTAAATGCACTATTTGGCTCGATGCAGCCTGTCTGAGCTCAACACTCTGTGAGAGTGAGGCGATCTCTCAATCTCTGAGAGCAATCTCCGCCCACCGCTCATCTGATATGTAGAGAGTCACGAGTCCGACCAATCAACGCGGAAAACTGAAGGCAGTCTCACACCGAAAGCATTTGTTAACTGGAGCTGCCTCAGTGATCACGCATCAGTTGTCTCTCAAAGGTACAATACGATTGCAATAAATCACAATCCACTACACTGAAGTTGCAAAACACCTCAATATAACTATGATGTCCGCGATGCGGAAAATGCGGGCGGAATCACGGAATGCAGTCATATAATGGAATTTAACGTATAACGCGGAATGTCATGGAATTTGTCAAAGTTTGGATGAATTAATCAAAAGTAGGTCAGTACACTTAAATCTACTCGCTATGGACTAGTATCTATAAATATTAAGCCTTATTAAGAAACTTAAAAGGTCCTCATGGCAACCTGTCAAAATATAAGTTCGGTTTAGCCAAATATATTACTGTGGTGCAGTAGAATATCGTAATACAACTACAACAATTATTACAACTTTTGTTGAGAATAATCACACAATACGCTAAATACGTTTACTTTAAGTTTTACAAAATGTTTACAGAATGTTTCTGGGTGATCCCTGCACTTATGTTATTATTAATATTACTGTTTATTCAATGTTGTTGTTATTAACAGTTTTCAGAATTAAAGACATGTTTAAAAGCATTTAAAGAATGTTTTTTGACAGAGCTCTTGTTATTATTAATTTTGGCATTAATTTTCATTTTTACACCAGACACGTATATCGGTTCAAAATATCGGTTATCGGTCTACTTGATCTGTAATAATCGGTATCGGCATCGGCCCTGAAAAACACATATCGGTCGACCCCTATGCTGTACCTCATATTTTAACTGATGTTATAAAGGTTAGTGCTGGGTGGTATAACCAACAATCTGTGTCACAGTGCTTTCCAAGATTCTGCTGCTTTCACAGCATATCACAGGATTATTTTACTTATGTAGCTTGAGCAAATATTCTACACCAGTATTTACGTACATTTATTGTCTCTTTTACAGATGAAGGCAGATGCCGTTACTGAAATGTCAAGACTCTTACCAGAAGTTCAGAACAGGTATTGTGTCATTTTCAATGAGCCAGCCTGTGGGATCTAACTTTTTGTTGTTTTAAATTGCACGTACGTGAGTGAGAGAGCCTATGAAAGCACCAATAATCAAAATAATATACTTTCAAACATAATATACTTATTATACATAATAATATACTTTCAAACATAATGTTAAACTAATATGTTGAATAGAGATCGACCGATATATCGGTTTACCGATATTTTCCGATATTTAAGCATTTTACCATAATCGGTTATCGGTTTTGTAAAAAATATCGGTATTTTTATTTATTTTTTACATACATAATTATACAGAGTATAACCAGCAGTGAAATGTGTTCTCTGTATTTGACCCATCCAAGTACACACACACCTGGAGCAGTGTTCACTCAGGAGAAGCTCCAGCACGACCACGCATGTAACTTTATACAAGATTAACTTGTTTGAAACACGCTGAATTATATTAACATTTACTATAGAACCATTGTTTCGCCAATAAACATCTAAATAAATACATCTCTATCGAAATTGTTTATTTTCTCCACAAGCGATCGCAGTTTGAGTATAGTTCTGTGTAAATAGATAAACCATGCTGTCAGCAGTTATTTCATAATCTAGAATGACAAAAACATTTGAATAATTCTGATAAAACATGCCAGTTGAGAAATGCAATAAAATACAATGTTTTGTTTGTTATAGCTTATTTCAATATTACAGAGAATATTATTCAGTGAATTAACATTATCCAGTGAATTATTATTATTATTCACTCTTTAGCCTATTCAACAGCTTATAAACCTAAAACTGTAGTTTAAAATGAAGTTGATATATTTTCAACTTTTTTTCAGCTTTCAAGAATATTTGAGTTTTCCCTCTTTTCCTTAGGTTTTAAATAAGCCTGTAAGCGCCGTCTTGGCGTTTTACTTTGACTTTAATATCAGCAGCAATTCAGCAGTGTTTAAAATAAAAACAGCAAATACTGTGGAACCAAATAAATGAGAAACGAATTTTTTTTAACATTATCACTTAGATCAGGGGTAATAGATCGTATTCACCTCTCACGTATTCTGTGTTTGAGGAGAAATACGGTTCTCATGGCGCTGTGAATACAGACTGAACGGCGGCTCAAAGCCGCTGTATGAGAACATGATACACAAACTACTGCTCTCGCTGGATAAACACAGGATACACACAAGATTGATGGGCAAGTTTTGTAATCAAGGTAAAACTGATTACAGTGACATGATCCTGCATTAGGCGCGTTATGTCCGTTATAAATGATGCATAAACGAACCGTATGTGCGCTCTCGGTTCACTATAACATCATATTTCTGCTTGAATACAGTGGCGTGAATAGTGAATAATAATAAAATACTATTTTATTTATCATTATTAAATGAATGCAACATAAAGATACATCACAACAAGCCTTTTTAATTATTTATTTAATGTGTATTTTATCATTTATATACTTTTCACTTGGTAGATCTCGGTGAGTTTTCTCCTTGACCTAGATTAATGTCAGACTCAGAACAGGCTTAAAACGGGCGCATTTACATTTGGTTTTGAAACTCTTCCACATCGTCTTGTCTGTCTCGCCTCACTCTTCTTGTCTGTGTCACCTCACTCTTCTTGTCTGTGTCACCTCACTCTTCTTGTCTGTGTCTCCTCACTCTTCTTGTCTGTGTCACCTCACTCTTCTTGTCTGTGTCACCTCACTCTTCTTGTCTGTGTCTCCTCAATCTTCTTGTCTGTGTCTCCTCACTCTTCTTGTCTGTGTCACCTCACTCTTCTTGTCAGTCACCTCACTCTTCTTGTCTGTGTCACCTCACTCTTCTTGTCTGTGTCACCTCACTCTTCTTGTCTGTGTCACCTCACTCTTCTTGTCTGTGTCACCTCACTCTTCTTGTCTGTCACCTCACTCTTCTTGTCAGTATCACCTCACTCTTCTTGTCTGTCGCCTCACTCTTCTTGTCTGTGTCGCCTCACTCTTCTTGTCTGGGTCGCCTCACTCTTCTTGTCTGGGTCACCTCACTCTTCTTGTCTGTGTCTCCTCACTCTTCTTGTCTGTGTCACCTCACTCTTCTTGTCTGTGTCTCCTCACTCTTCTTGTCTGTGTCACCTCACTCTTCTTGTCTGTGTCACCTCACTCTTCGTGTCTGTGTCACCTCACTCTTCTTGTCTGTGTCACCTCACTCTTCTTGTCTGTGTCACCTCACTCTTCTTGTCTGTGTCACCTCACTCTTCTTGTCTGTGTCACCTCACTCTTCTTGTCAGTCATCTCTCTTCACGTGATAAATGAAATCTGATCTGTGATGTAGAGGTCTGCTGCGGGACTATTTTAGGTTGTATTCCACACACCGCTCCCATATTCTGTTTGTTCACATTTCTGCTGAAAGAAGAGAGCTAGGCTAACAAATACAAGTTTAGTCTGCATAAAGGTGTGTTTATTTTATTTTTGTCTTGTCAAGAGTCTTGAATTTATTGACTGATAAATGTCAATAACATTTTGCTGCCAACACGGAATAAAGTTTCACAGAGAGGAAAAAAGTTATAAAAAATTGTAATCCTTATTATAATTTGTTTTGTCAGGATATAATTTGTTTATGCTAACATTCAGCCTACAACACAATAGGAAAAAATGTAGGTTTAGCCTAATAGCTATTTTATTAGTCTTGTCAAAACAATAAATTAATTTAACATCTTGCTGTTAACACAGTGAAAAGTGCAGCAGAGAAAAATAAATAAATTTGACACAGTCTGTCATTTAAAATGATAGGATAAGCATAATACAAAAAAGGAAAGAGAATTGCACGTCCTTCAAGGACAGCGGAGTAAGAAATCTGGTCGGGACAGCCGGTAATGCAGACCTAGACTGCTGTGATGCAAGACTCGTTTTGCTCGGTGCGCTGCATTTAGCAGCCGCGTTCAGTTTTAATTTTAGTGTCCTCTATCTGAACGAATTTATTTTTATTACAATAAAAACAATCTAAAGGACGGTGGGGACGGTGCCACGGTGAGCAAGTGATGTAACAGTGTTATGGACTTAACACCAGTATAACGTCGTGTGGCAAGCCTATATTTATTTACTTTATAACAGTAAATAAATATCGGTTCTGAATATCGGTTATCGGTACATAAATGTATAAAGTATCGGTATCGGTTATAAAAATCAATATCGTCGATCACTAATGTTGAATATAAAAATATTTAAAACATCTAGTTCTTATATATTCGCATACAACAGTCATACATCGCTATTAGTACTGCGCCACCTGACAAGTTTGCCGCATCGACGCACGGATGTTATATCAGTCTAAAAGATCTGCAAAATCAGTCAGCGGTGAAAATCAAAAGTATATTTATTTTAAAAAACAACAGTGTAACACTAAATATTGGACATAAACGAAGACGTAAAAAAAAGTATTTAAAACAGGTAAGTTCATATATTTGGAGTAAAGTTAAATTAAACAAACAGCCCTGTGTTAGACTGATTTATTATCTGCAATTTTTTATGATGATGATGATGTAGAATATGCATTCATATTTTTTAACGATGCAGTATATTCGTTTTTGTCTTATAATTAATATAACCCATACTGTACGTGTAAGGCATTATCACAAGGGCTATTTATCCCAATTAAAATGCGTGCAAACATGACTGATTTTATAAAGCAGTTATAAAAAGTTAATAAAGCCTCAGCAGAACTGTTGTGCATCGCCAATCAAAGCACGGTGCTGTTTTGTTTCTGAATGAATCGCATGAATGAATATCCTGTCAAACCGCTCTGTCCTTTCAATGAGTGTTTTGACATCAATAAGGCTTGAATGTTTAAACTGACAGGGCTTAAAATCACTTGCAAATGATAAACACTCTCTATCATGGTTAAGCTTAATTAATCTGCAAATCACATGCATTCTGAACTGTGGGTCATGGTCCGTACAGATCACAAATCAACTACGATCTCTTCTGGGCATTGTGCCTGTTGTGCACATCACAGTGTAGATGCTAAAACGATATATCCTGCATTCCCTATTTTACAACCCATAAAATGGTTGAGATCAAAATACAATTGACATTACTTTAAGCTTAATCTTGCTTAAAAGTTTAATATGGCAGAAATTAAGAATTTAAGAAAAATAACAATTTTATCTCATAGTACAACCGTAAAATTTCAATACTAATGTTTAAGTATTTTTTTTTTAGTTTACAGACATTAAAATATGAAACATGTCCATAAAAACTCGAAACAGCTCACTCCGTGAACCGCTGCAGTGATGTTAAACTCAGCATGGGGTTTACCCAAGTGTCAACCTCCCAGTCTCTCTTGAAACCAACACGGAAGTGACCAACACTGCAATTCATTGACTGGCCGCTAAAGACTGGCTCAAAAAAGGAGTCAGTCCCATAGACCTCCCATGTTAAAACAAACTACCATGTTACAAGATGTTCACTCCCGTGCTTCAAAACGCACAACCTAGACTGAAATGTGTGTGTGTGTGTCATTGAAACACAAATTTAGCTGTAGTCAAGTGACTTTGTGCGACTCACCTTATCCCACTCTGCAATCCACACGTGGGTTGCGACCCACAGTTTGAAAACCCTTGATTTAGCAGATGCTTTAATCCAAAACAACGTACAAATTAAAACAATAGAAGCAGAGTGCTAAAACAATAACGATAATTATAGCATTATTATTTTTCTCTATAAAATATAATAAAAGTTGATTATATGTTCAATATAATGTGTATGCAATATGCAAAGAAAAAAAATGATGCATCAATACACTGGTTTTCTGTTCAATTTAGCTGTATTGTAGCTATATCTACTTCTCTGTTTATGGATATGGAGAATCACACAGTTACTGGGCAGGATAGACCTGACAAATTGAAAACAGTCCCACTTTTAATGTACTGATTCATATTAAGATGAGAAAATTTTTTGGAAGATTGATTGACGATGTACTCACTCATAAAATGCATTGTTAATTTTGAACAAAAAGTTGCACACTTGCAGCTGAGGTGTTGTAAAATCATTTAGGCCTAAATGTTGTGTGCATCCTTATGTGAGTTGGTATTTGACTATCCAGCTGTGTTCATTTTACATCTCAACCATAGAAAGTGAAAATAGAAACTTAATAGACAGTCAAGAGTCATGTTAAAGACGTAATTTCAATTTGTGGCCACAAGCAGACTTACAGTGTCTAGATTTGTTCTTGAGTTTCTTTAGCTTGAGCAAATATTCTACACCAATATTTACGTACATTTATTCTCTCTTTTAAAGATGAAGGCAGATGCCGTTACTGAAATGTCAAGACTCTTACCAGAAGTTCAGAACAGGTATTGTGTAATTTTCGTTGAGTGTGCTTACTTTATATATGCCAAATAGAAAATTAACATAGAGACTTGTGGTAGAGTTACACGCTGTTAATCAGAAAACACCCTGCATTGCAAGGACAGAATGGTTTGCCAGGACACTGTATTGAAATCATAGTCATTGTAGTTACACCATATGTGAACCTGAAAACACACTACATTGCAAGGACAGAATGGTTTGCCAAATATTGGATATTGGATAAATATTAGTTTAAAGAACTAAATATTGGACATAAACGAAGACGTTAAATAAAAGTATTTAAAACAGGTAAGTTCATATATTTGGAGTAAAGTTAAATTAAACAGACACATCAGTCATACAGCGCTCTGGACGGTGCTCCCCATGACAAGCCCTGTATTAGACTGATTTATTATCTGCAATTTTTATGATGATGATGTAGAATATGCATTAATATTTTTTAACGATGCAGTATCAGCATGTTTATTCATACAGCTGTTCAAGAAAAGATGTCTCTTACTCTTGACATAATTTGTAAATATAGGTTTATCACCTTGCAGTTCAATTTTGTTGTAGGCTTAGTTTTATAGTCTGTTTTAAAACATTTCCAATGAAGAGAAGAAGCCTAATCCTCATTTGCGCCTGTGTGTTGAGCGGTGAAATAGTGGGGCAATTTGATACTAAAAGCTGAATAATAACAGGCCTAATAATCAGGGCTGCACTCGACTAAGAATTTATCTGGTCGACTAGTAGTCGCTCATTTGAAGCATTAGTCGACTATTCACACGTTTATTAATAAACCATTTAAATAATAATAATGAGCCTTTAATTGCCTCGTAGCTTAATAAATGCTCAAGCACACGCACAAAGCTTGCCACAGCACCAGCAGAAGTAATGAATGTGTCAGAGAAACAGTAAGGAGGCTGTATTAACATTTTAATAATTTGATAAACTAGTGCTTTTTGTTTTTGGTTTAAGAGATGAACTCGGCAACACTGACTCATCATCTCCATGGTATTGATGCACCTATATGCATGTTTCATACGGATTACATAATCTGAGAATATTTGTATTTCATTTGAATTAGTTTATTTGAAAGTAGACACTTCACTCTCTATATATATTTATTGATGTCTTTAAGGCAAAGATATACATGCAGTTTCATGTTCAAGTTCACAGAGACCGAGACGGCTGTAAGCGCATCCCGATTGCTTTATTTTACAAAAGCACAATGTTTCGTTGTTATTATGAGTGCACACAAATTTAAATGTAGAGTCTTTACATATTTGAAATATGTATTAATTTTATCTGTATGAGCAAAAATTACGAATGTTTAAAGAGCAAGTGAGCGCACCGGCGCCTCAATCTGTCCTGCAGTGAGCGCTGCTGTCCACTCCACACAAACACTTCCATAGCGCACATTTCTCTGGGTTAACATTAGATTGAGCGGCCATGTAAAGTTGCTAATACGTACATTTTTCAGATGATAAGCCATATTTGTGGTGTAATTATGATAATTATTATAGTGAAACCAATGGCTACACCATATGTGTAGCATATGTATGACAAATGCACTTCATTATGTAAGTGAATGCTGCTTTATATAAAGCTTTAAAAAAGTCCTTAAAATTCTTTGAATATGGTGAACAAACTGGTGATCTGCAGTTTGGTTTTGTTTTAAAGGGGTCATGAACTGCCTTTGTTTTTTTAGTTTTTTTTCTGTTCTCTGAGCTCCACTTAAAATGTTAAGAAGATTTTTACATTAAAAAACATAATTTTGAAGTAATAGGCTGTTTTCTGTCCTGTTTCTGACCCCCGTCATCAAACCGCTCTGTTTGAACAGGCGTGGTGAATTGTAGACTCCGGAGTAAACACCCACTGCTATGATTGGCCAATAGTTGTGTATGGGCGATGCTGTGATTTTAGGGCAAAACACATAAATATTTAGTACATATCAAACGATCTGTAATAACAGACAAAGCAATAGTGATCACGTAATAAAAGCAGTTACTCACTTTTGTGTGACATTACTGTCAGATCCAATATAGTCGTACAGTGTCGTCTTTAAGTTTCAGGTTTTCCGAAAAATCCTGTGCCGGTGTGCATCGCTTGTAAATTAATCCACAGTAAAATGAAGATTAATTTCAGAAAAAAATTAATTATTATTTTTTATCAATTGACAACACTCACTGATAAGTGATTTTATGTACTTTCTGATACAGTCTCAAAGTATTGTATCAAACTAAGGTTATTCAAATAAAGGAATATTTCCAACTCTGTGTTAATATTCAAAAATGCCTGTTTTTTCTTATTGAATCATATACTCGATGTTTGAATGCAGTGATTGGATAGCATAGCATAGACGAAAATGGGAGATTAATCAAAATGAACATGCTGCAGAAATAACTTAAAAGAGTTGTAAAACTTGAGCAGTGTGCAGATCCCTGTTTGTCTTATGACTGTAATGACACCAGCAGTGCTTTTAAATTAGGAGCTAAGAGCACTGTTTAAAGAAACCGTGACAGATAGTTGATCAAAATAAACTTAATTAGATAAAGTCAACATGTTCATGGTTATTTCGAAGACAAACACCGATGTTATGTCAAAGTCCTTTCTGAAATTTAGCTGTTAGGGCTGCACAGTATTTAAGAAAGCAACAACAACAAAAACTGACATGCAATATATTTTTTCTGCCGTATGAGAAATGGCAATGGTAAACCATCTTTTTTAAGGCTGAACAGTTTGGGAAAACTTGAGAAATGTGGGTGTTTACGCTTGTGTTAACTCTTTATAAGAACCAACTCAAACCTCTTTCAGTAGCTCTTTTCATTGACCACAATCCTACTATTTTTTGACCAATTAATTATAAAAAATAAACTAAAACAAATATTATTTTACTGTAAATTTAAATATAATAATACAAATTGTATAGTAAGACCGTAAAATTGCAATACTAATTTCTACTATTTACGTCTTAATTTCTTAATTTTTACCACAAGCTTTTATTTTGACGGTTTTCAGAGTGAGGCACAACAGTTTTTCCGTATAAGCAGACAACTCATAATCCTTTGTTTCTCTGTGTGACTTTTATTGTAAGGCCTTTTTAAAACCTCTAAACTATCAGACTTTCAGATTTCTTATAGGCAATGACATTATCTAAAACAGTTGGCTTTATACAATGCTACTGAATGCATATAGAGCAGTTCACAGTATTTTGCTTTCTTGTTTATAGTGACTGGACGTGTTGAACATCGTGAGGAGAGAAGAATGATGAAACATTTCTACACAGCCAAAGGACATATGGCCACTAAAGAGCGAAAAAGCTGAAGAGCCTGTGCTAAAAACATTCAGTGAAAACACAAGGGGTTAACACTTTACAATACTGTTCCATCATTAATGAATAACTACACGAGAAAACAAGAGTAACGCAAGATTAGCACTCTAGTAACTACTAGTAACTAACAAGAAACTCTGATTAATGAATTAGTAAGTGATAGTGCATAGTCAAATGTTTTGCATACCTCCCCAAGAACTACTGCATAAATATAATTAATATGAAAACATAGTGTATAATCAATTCTAAAGTGAAGGTCATGGCAATCCACTAGTAATGACTCAATTATTACCAAATTCTTCAGAAAGAATTATTCATTATTTGGATCAGTATTCTAAAGTGAAGATCGTGATAACTCCTAGTAATTAATGACGTTATTGTAAACTTTTGAAGTTTTTGTAAGTTTCTGGTTAGTAATTAATTTTGCTAACACTTAAATCATTACTAGTGGGTTGCCGTTATCTTCACTTTAGAATACTGATCCAAATAATGAGTAATTTATTCAGAAGGATGTAGTAACACATCAGTCATTACTATCCAAAACCTACATATATCTCAAAAGCTTACAATGACGTCAGTCAATATTAGAGAGTTATTATGCTTTTCACTTTAGAATATTGATCCAAGTAATTAATAGTTTCTTTAGAAATATTTGGTAATACTTGATTTGTTACTAGTGGATTATCATGATCTTCACTTTATAATTAAATATACATTATGCATAATTCACATACATTTTGAACCTGTATACAGTAGTTCTTAGTAGTTCTCCAGGAGATATGAAAATAAAAATCATAGTTATTTATTAGCTAATAGTGAACTATCAGTTTCAACCGAGTGCTATTTACTAAATTGTTAATCAGTTTCTTGGTAGTTAATAGTAGTTACTAGAATGTTAATAGTGCTTTAGTCATTTGTAAGACAGAGGAGGTCTGAAGGTTAGTGATGTCTGCACCTTCTAACCACTACGCTGTCAGTATTTACTGAATGCAGCTATAAAATGTGTTTTCCAGCTTAGTTCTCAAAGATTGTTGCACTTTATAATGATGATATTTCAACTCTTGTTGTAAATATTTTTGTAATACTTTTTACTGGATTTAAAAGTTGAAAATGAATTGATCCTTGCTGCTGTTGTAGCTAACATACACTTCTTCACTGAACTAGGTTTGAATTAAATGTTCATTTTCTGTAGTTGACGAAGCTGCTTTCTACGAGCAGTCTGTAATTTTTGTAAAGGCCGGGACACACCAAACTGACTTCAAAGAACTATCAGCGATGAAAGCCGACAGTGTTGTCGCCTCGCGGTGTCGGACCAAAACTCTGTGCTTGAACACCACACAGACTACAGCCCTCTGCAAACTAACACGTGTGTTCTGTGCCTGCGTGAGAGGAGTTAGCTGTCTATATCAGCAGCTATCAATAGTATATATTCTTTATTCAAAATGAGATCCCGATATACGAGATAAACGGATATACTAAATGGAAATAAAACAGTGCTTGCTTACTATTTTGAATATCAGTTGTATTGATAACTTCATTTTAAGCGACTTTCATGTTGTTATGAAAATATTCACGTATTGAAATGCTTGGGTAAGATCACGTAACATCAGAACAGTCTTCTGTCTGTGCTGCCTTCATTTACTTACTCGTTTTCATCACTTTGGCTGTAATTCTGGAGCACTGATCGTTTGCTGAACTGAGCACCGATCAGAGTTCTCACTTGCGCCGACGTGAGGAACACGCCAAACAAACTACACTAGCACAACAGATGCTCACCGACCGGTGGCTTGGTGTGTCCCGGCTTAAGGTATGAAATAAAAAAACAGGCTTTTTAATTATTATTATTTTAATCTGGTATGAAGTATCTGCATTGTTTGCAAGACTATCAAAATGTATGTTCACATGGACTGTTTTAAAACTTGTAGTAAATCCAAAATGGATGTTTCCATCACTCAGGTGCCTCTTTAATCATGAGGAATTGTTTCTTCCCTGTAATCAGTGTTTGAGTGAGTCTGTTCATTAAAATCTGTCTTCAGCAAGATTCATTGTGAATGTGTTGTTTTATACTGCACTCGAGTGTAACTAAAAGAGACATACATTGTATTTCTTCTATAGGCATTCAGTAGGTACTCCTTAAGGCCCTTTCACACTGAGTTTGATTAAGCAGCACAACTATATGATGAGATGACACTCTTGAATTAAAAGAACAGGTCCCAATGGAGCTATTCACACTGTGTGCGATCATTCGCAGCATGACAAAGCAATTTTTGACAATGTCAAACTTATCTGCAGTCTAAACTGCAAATAAAAGTTTTTGCTATGGCATTAAATGCATATAAATATACAGTTTGGACTTCAGATATAAATTTAAAATAGTTTAATTATATAAAACAATTGTATTATTGTTTATATAATATATAATTATCGTAGTTTATTATTATGATTTCACAGTCCTAGTAAACCCTTATGTCTTTGTAGTGCAGGGTGTTGTCATGTTTGTGTGTATTGGTTATATTCTAATGAGCTGTGATGTCATCGTGACATCACACTGTCCTTGTAAACCGTTTTGTCCTCATAATTCAGGTTTCTGTCTTCCAGGACATATGTCCTTGTAAATCAGCAAAAACTCAGGATGTCGTGTATCTTGTTTTATAAATGATAAATAACAAATAAATGTTGTGTTTTGATGCCCTGATTTTTTTAAAGCATTTATTTTTTTATTTGAAAGCTCTACTATAAAGGAAAGCATAGTCCCTATAAACCACGTTTTCTGGTTTGAAGAAAATGTCCTTATAATGCAGGCTTACCTGTATAGGTGTGTGTGTGTGTGTGTGTGTGTGTCTGTGTCTGTGTCTGTGTGTGTGTGTGTGTGTGTGTGTGTGTGTGTGTGTGTGTGTGTGTGTGTGTGTGTACACGCAAACAAACGGTCGCTTCCACTGGAGTGTGTGATGGAGAGGAATCAGAGGTCATGTCATTCTTGTCAGTGATGGGCTCACAGTCATTCGGTGCATGATTTATTGAAGCAATGCGCTTTGCTGAATGCATGTGCTCATGAAATCCCAGTCTGAATACAAAAGACAGAAGGAAGTCTGCGTGACTTGTGCACTGTTCTCTGAATGTTTGGAAGTCATACGATTTGAGGAACAGACCCAGAATTTGCTCTTTTCTGTGCTCAAGTATGATTTGAATTGAACTGCCCATAACCTACCGGATGTGGAACTGGAATTTAAAAAAGGAAGAGGATTTTACTGAACTGAAATTCAACTGAATTCAAACGTGCACAAGAACAGATATAACGAAGTTGTTCCCATCTCGTTAAGTGTTTTGGCTCCATTTTGAGTTTGGGGGTAAATTCTGGCATTCTGGGAAATTAAAAATATTCTATGATGGCCCATTAAGATGTGTAATGTGTCAATATAATGAATATTTATTCAAATGTGTATAATTCATTCATTTATAATATTTAAACATATATTTAATATTATCTATATATCATTAATTTATATTTAATGTATTATTATTATTTAATTACATTTATTTATTAAATATAATGAATATTTTTCTATACAATTTTTCTATATTTCATAATACTTAAAACATTAAAAAATATATATTATTATTATTAGATATAATTTTATATAATTTGAAAAAAATATATATATATATATAGACACAGGTGCATCTCAATAAATTAGAATGTCGTGGAAAAGTTCATTTATTTCAGTAATTCAACTCAAATTGTGAAACTCGTGTATTAAATAAATTCAATGCACACAGACTGAAGTAGTTTAAGTCTTTGGTTCTTTTAATTGTGATGATTTCGGCTCACATTTAACAAAAACCCACCAATTCACTCTCAACAAATTATAATATGGTGACAAGCCAATCAGCTAATCAACTCAAAACACCTGCAAAGGTTTCCTGAACCTTCAAAATGGTCTCTCGGTTGGTTCACTAGGATACACAATCATGGGGAAGACTGCTGATCTGACAGTTGTCCAGAAGACAATCATTGACACCCTTCACAAGGAGCGTAAGCCACAAACATTCATTGCCAAAGAAGCTGGCTGTTCACAGAATGCTGTATCCAAGCATGTTAACAGAAAGTTGAGTGGAAGGAAAAAGTGTGGAAGAAAAAGATGTACAACCAACCGAGAGAACCGCAGCCTTATGAGGATTGTCAAACAAACTCGATTCAAGAATTTGGGTGAACTTCACAAGGAATGGACTGAGGCTGGGGTCAAGGCATCAAGAGCACCACACACAGACGTGTCGAGGAATTTGGCTACAGTTGTCTTCAGAGGCGTCTTACCTGGACTAAGAAGAAGAAGAACTGGACTGTTGCCCAGTGGTCCAAAGTCCTCTTTTCAGATGAGAGCAAGTTTTGTATTTCATTTGGAAACCAAGGTCCTAGAGTCTGGAGGAAAGGTGGAGAAGCTCATAGCCCAAGTTTCTTGAAGTCCAGTTTTAAGTTAACACAGTCTGTGATGATTTGGGTGCAATGTCATCTGCTGGTGTTGGTCCATTGTGTTTTCTGAAAACCAACGTCACTGCACCCGTTTACCAAGAAATTATGGAGCACTTCATGCTTCCTTCTGCTGACCAGCTTTTTAAAGATGCTGATTTCATTTTCCAGCAGGATTTGGCTCCTGCCCACACTGCCAGAAGCACCAAAAGTTGGTTAAATGAGCATGGTGTTGGTGTGCTTGACTGGCCAGCAAACTCACCAGACCTGAACATAGAGAATCTATGGGGTATTGTCAAGAGGAAAATGAGAAACAAGAGACTGAAACAAGAGTGGCTGAAGGCCACTGTCAAAGAAACCTGGGCTTCACACCACCTCAGCAGTGCCACAAACTGATCACCTCCATGCCACGCCGAATTGAGGCAGTAATTAAAGCAAAAGTAACCCCTACCAAGTATTGAGTACATATACAGTAAATGAACATACTTTCCCAGAAGGCCAACATTTCACAAAAAAAATCTTATTTTATTGGTCTTATGAAGTATTCTAATTAGTTGAGAGTGAATTGGTGGGTTTTTGTTAAATGTGAGCCGAAATCATCACAATTAAAAGAACCAAAGACTTAAACTACTTCAGTCTGTGTGCATTGAATTTATTTAATACACGAGTTTCACAATTTGAGTTGAATTACTGAAATAAATGAACTTTTCCACGACATTCTAATTTATTAAGATGCACCTGTATATATATATAGACACACACATGTATACATATTGTATTATTTGTTTTGTATCATTTAAATGATTTATCATATAGGTATATATACATATAAATTCTGATAATATCCGTATATTATTAGCTTTTGTCCATCTTGTGATCTGATAGAATTAAATAAAGGTGTGAGATTTGAGAACTTTCTTTTTGGAACTTGAACGCTCTCAAACATTCATGCCTAATATCTCTTTGTGCTCCACAAAAAAGTTAATCATAGAGGTTTAGAACAGCATTATGGTGAGAAAATAGATAACAGTTTTCATTTTTGAATGAACTGTCCTTTAAGAGTTACATACTGGCAAGCACGGGGCTATTATATCTGTGATGAGCTGCGATGAGCCAAATTTAGCATTGATTTCTGCATCCAAATTTACTGGAGCTACAGCAGAGAGGTTTAATTTAATGTGAACACCATCCAATACAACAAAGACTTCTTCAGCTCAGCTTCACTCTCTATTATGTGTCACAGCATTTCATATTGTTGGAAATCACACCAAGGACAGTTTTATTGCTTAGGGTTTGCTCTTTCACAGCTCAGAAGAACACTCCCAGGAGAAATACAAAGACACACAAATCAGACAATAGTTGACATACAGTACGAGTGAAAGGCAGTTAGATGTGTGTGGCTAGCAGAGCTCAGAGTATTTGGTCTTGGAAAGTTTGATGAGAAATGAGTTCATATTGAGATACATGACTTTAGATTGCAAACTTCTGAGTTCAATTTGTGACATGATCTCTTCTGAAACTTGAGGAGATAATGTTATAGTGCACATTTTCTGGATACAATTTCATTTATCTATTGCAGCACATCAATTTTAGATTACTAAACTGAAGATTTCATGAAAACCAGGCGTTTTGTCACATATGGGCAGTGACTTCTGGAAAATAATCTGTATTTCATTTGTCCAGTAATAATGTCCAGCAATGATCATGTGAGAATTGTAATGTTTTGTTGTTTTGGTAGTGTGAATGCTTTTCATAATTTGACAAAATCACAGCTTTGTTGGAAATAATGGATAATAATAAAAAAAGTGTTATTTACCTTGATCTTTCTTTATATACTTCACAGATCATGACTGAAAGACTGTCGTTATTTGATATAAATAAGAGTTGATTTTGAAATGGCTCGTTTTTATGTCACTTTATTTCTATCATTGTTTTAATAATGTAATAATAATTAATTAATCTAGGTCTGAGACAAAGTATATTAATTTTAAAATTTAATTTTTTTTCTTTTCATTTTTAGTACTTTTTGTTGTGTGTGTGTGTATGTGTGTGTGTGTGTGTATGTGTATGCATGCATAAATGTATGTATGTATATATATGTGTATGTGTATATATATATATATATATGTGTATGTGTGTGTGTGTGTGTGTGTGTGTATGTATGTATGTATGTATGTATATATATATGTGTATGTGTATATATATATGTGTGTGTGTGTGTGTGTGTGTGTGTGTATGTATGTATGTATGTATGTATATATATATATGTATGTGTATATATATATATATATATATGTATGTATGTGTGTCTATAGTTTTTATAAATGTTTATTATATACATTTTTTAGTACATTTTTTTTTCCAGTGTAGCTGAAATAACCCCCACCACCCTCCCCAGTTGACACAAGTAGTTTTTCTTTAAACCCTTTGGGTAACAATGTGTAAGGAAAAGAATAGAAAATGACCCTGTGCACATATTGCTTTAAGAGAAATAAGTGGCCACCTGTCGTGAATTCTCCAGAGAGTTTGTTTTGTGGAAGCGAGCGGCATAGAACATAAAACCTCCAGATTCACCGCCGTACTTCCTGCTCACTGATCTGAAATTTAGGAGTAATGTGGCAGATATCGAACCTACTCAACCGTCTCCATCGGCTGGAGGAGGAGAGAGCACAAGACGAGGACACCTGTGTCCAGCTCCCAGCAGAACCGTATCAATAACACAATCAATAAAGCCAAAGGAATGCCATCAGGTTCCCTGAATTTGATTTCTTTTCTCAAACACATGCACTGTGCTAAAAGTCTAATTGATAAATCAGTTTGATTGTTTTCTCTTGTTGGGTAATAAAATCTTTAACGGGGTATTTTCAGAGGACAATCTGAGAGGTGTTTCCATGCAAAACACACCACAGGGGTTGCTAGGTTGCTGCAAAGCAGTTGCTAAAGTAGTTCAAGTGTTTTCAGCTAAAGGTGACCACATTTCTGAAATGGAAACGGGGACATTTACTAATTCAGTGGTAAAGATGTAACTGAAATCTCACTAAAATATCTCATTATTTGTGTGTATATATATAAAAGGGGGACATTACATTTTTGTGAGTTTTTGTTGAGGTTACTTTACCTTGTTTTGTAGGCTAATTATTAATGATCAAACGCTAAGTTATTTAAATAAGCTACAATTGACTAAACATCTCTGTGAAAAATAGTAAACAGTATGCCTAAGCATTGTAAATAGCAAACTGATCAAACAAAAGTATGACTTTACACAAACCTCACAAAAAAATACAACAAAATGTATTATATTTTATAACTATATTTAACGTTTTCATTTTCACTCTACTGCATACAGTAAACACCCAATGTTATGTTTAAGCTTATTTTAAGGAACTTTAAGCTCATTGTTTAGCATGTTTAGCTCATTTTGAGCACAAACGGCTTTCTGCACATGTAAAAAGCATTATTTGTGTTATTTCAACCAGGTGGTACAGTTAAGAAAGACGTAACAGCCTATGCAAATGACTGGATTATTACAACAGAACTAGCAAGAGCGTTTAAACCTGTGGCGAAACACTGTTATAGAGTACATACAGACAGTATGACTTTAATCATTTCGCATGCGACTACCATCTTGAACGCGATGACGTTGTGTCTTGAGAAACGCTGATAACAGCGCTCGCTCTGCTCTGTGTCTGTGTTTAGCGCTCGTGCCGCGTCTCTGCCGGAAACATCACACCGTCGCTGGGACTAAAGCAGGCTCTGATTGTCGGGCCTTTTGCGCGGTATTTTAGAACGTGCTGTAAATGTTACATTTCCGAATACTTTACCATTTGTCTTAAGCGGCTAATGAATCGTAAATATCGTAGGCTACTTTCACAGTCAATGCTTACTTCCGTGTTTGAAAATAAGGTCAGATTAGTTGTGCTTACAGTATTCTGCTGATAAATCTTAAATAGGCCACATTAATAATTAGACCTATTTCACACACAGTTCTTGTGTAATTTAACAACACTGCAGCTTGCTTGTAAATGGACGATCAAATGTGATATTTACCTTGTTTTTAGTTCTTCATACTGATCTCAATTCACCTTTGAAAAAAATACATTAAATTGATAAAGAACTGGAAAAGTCTGGCACAATAATAAAACGGACGTAAAATTAAGTATTAACAGATTTTTTCGGCCTATGTGAAGTTTTAATGAAAAACGTGTGTAAATATTCCACAGGAATGTGTTTTTTATGTATTATTTGTAGTGTTACTGTAGGCCTGTCGATTTAGTAGAAAATAAATAAAACTGCTCTAAAGCAGGTAGCACAGACCCTCATTTGTTCACCTGCATCATTTATAACACAAACTAGCAGCCAGACTAATGTTTCATTCAGGGCCGGACTGCTGCAGAGAAGCTGTGCTCATAAAGCTGCCCTGAGCTGAGCACTTTCCCCGGAGGTTGCTGTTGAGTTAAAGTGCTCTCTGGAGTTTTGTGTGCTAGCAGCCCACCCACTCTGTGTTGAACACCGGTCAGTAGAAGACAGATATTATGATCCCATTAGATCCCTGTCAATCACTGCTGATCTGAAGCAGAGCGTGTTCAGATAACCCAAGCATCTGCTGCAGTCCAGCACACTTTAAACTGTGTGTCTGTATTCAGATCTAGATTATACATGACACTGCATGTTTAAGCAGCACGCGAGAACAGCTGGCGTCCTTTTAGAACTGTACCATTCTGCAAAAAAACATCAAGGCTACTTGTAGACAATGCACTGAGAAGTGACTTTTCCAATGCTTTAGTTTCACATTTTTCAAAACTGTATTTGTAACAGAGTTGATCAAATCTGGATTTTTGTGTTTTCTGAAGGGAAAAAGGTATGCAGGGTTTCAAAACACAGCTATATACTGTATTTAATACATTATCATATACAATAATTCACAGTATTTATCTGTATTTCTTTTATAAAACATAGTTGTTTTATGTTATATAAAAGTCATGTAATACTGAAGGAAAAAAATAAATCCGTTTTGATTATTAAAAATACTATATAAACACATGCATATATATATATTTTTTTTACTTGTAATATATATACATATATATACACACACACACACACACACACACACACATGTATACTACTTATTTTATATACAAATTGAATACTATATAATTATATAACCTATATACAATACTAAAGAAACGTTTTTATAGATAGGAAAACAATAATATACACACTATATTAAATATAATATATTATCTCAAATGTAAAAGTAATACTAAAGCAAGAAATAAAGAGAGATTATTATTTACGTATTTCATTAATTAAAAATATATATATATATGAGAGAGAGAGAGAGAGAGAGAGAGAGAGAGAGAGAGAGAGAGAGAGATTTGACATTAAAATAGATGATATAATTATAGAATACTGAGAATATGTTTTTAATAGACAGACTGATCATTTCAATACAGGTCTGTTTGTTTCAGCTGCTCAGACTGATTAGAGAAGTAGCAGCAAACCTCAATCCTCTGTTTGAGATCTGATTCATGAGTTTCACGCTGAGGTTAAATACAGAGATAATGCAACAGTGTTGAGGCTCGTGCTGACACTGCCCTCTAGAGGAACACACACACACACACACACACACACACACACACACACACACACACACACAGATCAGCGTGTGGATTAATCTTCCTCTGTAAATCAATATATCCCTATATATTCCTGCCAGCTTCATCAGAGTGAGTAGCAGCAGTATTCAGTGTTTTCAGCATCAGTCTCTCTCTGCTGCTGCTGCTTCAGTCTCAAGCCACAGACATCGCCATGACAACAGTCAAACTGCAATCCAGTGCCCTCATTAGGAAGAACCCGAGCAGATCTCACACCTGTGTTTTCTCTCTCTTTCACAGACGTCAGGTGGACATCCCCAGCGGCCGGGACACCGGACAGCTGAATTCATACCTTCACGAGAGTAGTATAGACTTACGAAAAACATATTCCCTTGTGCTCCATACCGGAGACAGAAAGAACATTAATAATAGATTATTCTGCAGTGCGAACGCATTATGCAGGTTATTTTTAAATTAGTTCATTATTATTTGATAAATATTATTTCTGACTATTAATTAGCATTAAATATTGTTCAAAATGATCATCATTCCCTTGAAAGACATAATATAAATTAATTTGTTAATCATGCTCAGGTTAAAGTTCCAAACAAGGTCTCTCTCTCACACACACACACACACACACACACGTTTGTGAATTGTGGGGACATTCCTTAAGCGTAATGATTTTTATGTACTCTATCACCTACAACAACCCTACACCTAAACCTACCCCTTACAGGAAACTTTCTGCATTTTTACTTTCTCAAAATAAAACTAACTTTGTATGATTTAATAAGCCTTTTGAAATATGGGGACATGGGGAAATTGCAAAACCCATGTCATTATACAAATTTGTGTCCTTGTGTGTCACAAAAACACGCGCACACACACAATTAACGTAATTTATAACATTTATTTATATATATCCTATGTCATGTATACATTTTTAGATATTTTAACATTCAAATTTCAACATTCAAAGATTCAGATCTGACCCATGGACCACAAAACCAGTCATTAGGGTCAATTTAAAAATTGAGATTTATACATAATTTGAAAGCTGGGGTCCGTTCTTCGTACGTCGCTCATTACATCCGAGATCAAATGACAGATCCAAGATGATATCATCGCGCTAATCAGGATCTGGCTAATTCGGTTCTTCGAACGCACCTGCTGTTGATGATTAGTACGGCTGGATTGAGTTATCTGATGGTTTAAAAGGGGCTATGCATCGATACTCGAAACCACGATCAGCAATGTAGCGATTGGCTGGTGGCAAGACAGCAACGTAATGACATCATATCATTCAAAAAGTCACCTGACGAAAAACTTGACGACAAGATTTCTGGACTTTTACAAGGAAACAGCCAAACGAACAAACTACATAAATGTTATAATAGATAAATGAAATATGCACTGTTTTTAATTTATTTTAATTGTGTTACATGATTCCCAATTATTTATTTCATGATTTCTAGTATTTCTTGTACAGGCTTTACATTTTTATTTCAATGTAGTAATTAACCATTCATTTAATTTTATCTTTGAAATGGATTTGTTACTTGACAGTAACAAGTAACATTAATTAAAGTTTCTTAAGGGTCAAAATCAAGTTACCCGCATCTCCTGCGCTCCATTAAGCCACTCCCATAATATCTGTCACCCCTCACATTAATTAACTGTATAGCATGTCTTACAGACTCTAATACAATTATTTAGTAATTATTTTATGACGGCTACATCTTTCAGTGAGTAAAACTGGCTGTGTCTATAGTATTATAGACGACACAACATTATTATAATATTTTTAAATGATTATTATTTTTAATTATTGTCCCTGGATCAGTAGGGTACACTTGTAATAAAGTAGCAGTGGCTGGGACATATTTTAAGTATCAAGTCTGCTTAAAAGGATGCGATCTAATCCTGCTTACATGAAATAAGCCTGCTCCCGAGCAGGTTTAAGCTTACGGACCTGTTGCTATGACAGCAACTCCGGGATGAGCTTCGAAGAACCAAACAATCCAAGATCAAGCGAAATCGTCAACCATCAAATCCAGCTAACTGAGTTAGCGACGTACGAAGAACGGACCCCTGATGTATAAATTGGAAAAACGTTTTTCATTGAAGAAAGCTTTCTATTGATGCATGTTTTTTTTATGATAGGACAATACAGGTGCATCATTAGAATGTCGTGGAAAGGTTCATTTATTTCAGTAATTCAACTGAAGTAGTTTAAGTCTTTGGTTCTTTTAATTGTGATGATTTTGGCTCACATTTAACAAAAACCCACCAATTCACTCTCAACAAATTATAATATGGTGATATGCCAATCAGCTAATCAACTCAAAACACCTGCAAAGGTTTCCTGAGTCTTCAAAATGGTCTCAGTTTGGTTCACTAGGATACACAATCATGGGGAAGACTGCTGATCTGACAGTTGTCCAGAAGACAATCATTGACACCCTTCACAAGGAATGGACTGAGGCTGGGGTCAAGGCATCAAGAGCACCACACACAGACGTGTTGAGGAATTTGGCTACAGTTGTCTTCAGAGGCGTCTTACCTGGGCTAAGAGAAGAAGAACTGGACTGTTGCCCAGTGGTCCAAAGTCCTCTTTTCAGATGAGAGCAAGTTTTGTATTTCATTTGGAAACCAAGGTCCTAGGGTCTGGAGGAAGGGTGGAGAAGCTCATAGCCCAAGTTGCTTGAAGTCCAGTGTTAAGTTAACACAGTCTGTGATGATCGGGGGTGCAATGTCATCTGCTGGTGTTGGTCCATTGTGTTTTTTGAAAACCAACGTCACTGCACCCGTTTGCCAAGACATTTTGGAGCACTTCATGCTTCCTTCTGCTGACCAGCTTTGTAAAGATGCTGATTTCATTTTCCAGCAGGATTTGGCACCTGCCCACACTGCCAAAAGCACCAAAAGTTGGTTAAATGACCATGGTGTTGTGTGCTTGACTGGCCAGCAAACTCACCAGATCTGAACATAGAGAATCTATGGAGTATTGTCAAGAGGAAAATGAGAAACAAGAGACCAAAAAATTCAGATGAGCTGAAGACCACTGTCAAAGAAACCTGGGCTTCATACCACCTCAGCAGTGCCACAAACTGATCTCCTCCATGCCACGCCGAATTGAGGCAGTAATTAAAGCAAAAGGAGCCCCTACCAAGTATTGAGTACATATACAGTACATGAACATACTTCCCAGAAGGACAACAATTCACTAAAAATGTTTTTTATTGGTCTTATGAAATATTCTAATTTGTTGATGTGAATTGGTGGGTTTTTGTTAAATGTGAGCCAAAATCATCACAATTAAAAGAACCAAAGACTTAAACTACTTCAGTCTGTGTGCATTGAATTTATTTAATACACGAGTTTCACAATTTGAGTTGAATTACTGAAATAAATGAACTTTTCCACGACATTCTAATTTATTAAGCTGCACCTGTATTTGGCTGAGATATTACTATTTGAAAATCTGGAATCTGAGGGTGCAAAAAAAATCAAAATATTAAGAAAACTGCATTTAAAGTTGTCCAAATTAAGTTCTTATTAAGCATATTGCTAATAAAAAATGAAGTTTTGATATATTTCTGGTAGGAAATTTACAACATATTGTCATGGAACATGATTTTTGGCATAAAAGAAAAATCGATAATTTTGACTCAATGTATTTTTGGCTATTGCTATAAATATACCCCCGCAACTTAAGACTGGTTGTGTGCGGTGACATATATAGAGAGAGAGAGTACATCATGTACACATACAGTGCAATCAATATGCGATTTATAATAGCAAAGTATATATATATAAGATACAGAGTTTAATACAGACTATTTAATCGAGAATGTTAATATCAAATCTAAAGGCAAATCATAAAATTAATATGTAATTTAGAGTAACAAAATATATATGATAGTTTTTATACATAAGTGTATAAATAAAAGCATATATATATATATATTACACACACATGTACACTGCCGCTCAAAAGTTTGGGATCAGTAAGGTTTTTAATATTTTTAAAGGAGTCTCTTCTGCTCATCAAGTCTGTATTTATTCAACCAAAAATACAGAAAAAAACTGTAATATTGTGAAATCTTATTGCATTTTTAATACTCGTTTCCTATTTTAATATACTGTAAAATAGAATTGATTTCTATGACGCAGTGTTGAATTTTCAGCATCATTACTCCAGTCCTCAGTGTCACATGATCTTCAGAAATCATTCTAATATACTGAATATTATTTATTTTTAGAAATCTAAATTTTTTAGTTTAGTCAAATTGAAATTTTAAAGTTACTCAATGTTAATTTAATTGACTAAACTTAAAAAAAAAATAAGTCAGTGGGGTAACAAGTTATTATAAGTTGAAAAAAATATATATTTTACAGTGTAATGCTTTTTTCCTCAGTTGGTCAGAACAAACGTGTCAGACTTGTTACTTGTTCAGATGACAATATCCGGTGAAACTTCTGATTTGGTCATATATTCTAAGACGTAGACTAATCTTTGATTGCAAATTACAGTAAATATCCACACCGGTGGACACATTCGCCTCCAAACATTAGATTCATCCGCTCTTGAGCCGCACCATATCATGACCGCGCGCGGAAGATAGTTACTGCAACTCCAGGTTTTCAAACATAGACGACGACAAAGAGCTAAACTTACAGACTGCTGCTCAAGATCAAGACCTCCTAGTTTATTTTAAGGGGTAATCAGTATTTAAAGCTACTTTTTGTGCTACATAATTGATGATTATAATGTTAGATTGTAGTTCATATAACAAAAATGATAGATCTTTTACCTTTTTAATGTAGTCTGAGTTCCTCATTCAGGTCCTGGAGAGCCACTTTCCTGTGAATGTAATTCCAGCTCTAATGAAACGCACCTGAATCAGCTAATCAACGTCTTGAAAATTACAGCCAGCTGTGCCAAAGCAAGACTACAGGACCAGCAAAGAGAGACAAAAGTGTATTATAATCATGGAATATTAAGTGCAGATGAAAAATACATCGTGCTTTCTTTCAAATCATAGATCATGTAAGACTGTGAAAGTGAGAAATACTTGACATATTATCTTATGCTATAATAGCACATTTATATACTTCTACTGACAGTTCAGTTTTCCTATTACACAAGAACACCAGCACTTATCAAAGGTGTCCCACAGTTACTAACAGCTCATTACAAACAGCATCATATTTAAATATAGAGTTCTTTATTCGGCCCTTGACTCCCAACAAGACAAACATTGTGACAAAATCATTTCTAGAATGTGGAGTTAAAGTGAAGACAGTGAAAGTCTCTTTTAACATTCATACCACAGAGATGCTATTCTTATAGACAGATACAGCTACACAGGGTTAGTCGAGATCAGAAACCAAGCTTGTGTTAATAACAGGCCATATTACAAGAAACAAATGACAATCATGTGCAATCAAATGTCAAGCTTAAAGGAACAGTTCGTTCAGAAATGAAAAAGTCATCACCCTCAGGTGTAGATATAGAGTAGTTTGTTTCTTCTTCAGAACAGATTTGGAGTAATTTAGCATTACATCACTGTCTCAGCATCCTCTGCGGTGAATGGGTGCCGTCAGAATAAGAGTCAACCTCAAACAGCTGCTTCCAGTTAAAATAAAAGTCCTCTTTTAATGATGTTGCTGTTATTGAGTTGTCTTGTCTAAACCGTGAGAGAAAAATGCACAGATCAAGCACCATTTACAAGCAAAAACTGTTCAAAACAAATATGATGGTGGATTTTGATGTGAGAGGACAGGAGATGGACTTCACTATCACTGGAGGAAGTGTTATTATGGATTACGGACTGGTATTTTGGCCAGAAGCAATGGGTTGAAGTTAAAATGCCCATCAGGATTTGTTTCTTACAAACACAGCTTTTTGCTGTTAACTGATGAACTGGAGTGGTGTGGATTACTGTGATGTTTTGACTCTCATTCTGACGGCACCCATTCAGGATCCATTGGTGAGCAGGTGATGAAATGCTGAATTTCTCCAAATCTGTTCACATTAAGTAATAATGTAAAATAAGTAAATCTTCAGCAAAAGTTCATTTTTGGGTTAACTCTTCCTTTAAAAAACCGACCGCAGAAATGTTCGGAGTGATTTAAGGTTTAGCTGTTATTAAATGTTCTGAAATTACAAAAAAGTCAAAGTAATGCTTTTGAAACCCTTGAATGAGACAGCATATTATATATATCCTCATTGCCCATTTGCAAACATACAGTATTCAATGATAAGATATTATATACCAGATAATATATTGGTAAAGCATGTTTAACAACCCATGACCAGCGAAATCCTCAATATTTGAATCCAAAGACTCAATTCATCCATTCTTCTAAAAATATAAACTCCCATTTTCATATTCATACTTATTTTGATTTTTTTAGCATTTAGAAGATTTGGGTATATTGAATTCATATATATATATATCAGAAGCAGTCAGAAAGCATCCAGTGCTGTAATGGGATGCAGCGTGTTTGGATGCTCTTGAAGCTGCTGTGCAAATCCAGAACCCTCGTTTCATCCAAATCAGTTCAAAACACCGTTCAATGCATTTAGCACCACTGCAGAAAACATCAACTTGCCATCATCGCAGAGATTTGCACCGTAAATGCCAGGAAGCATCATATCTGCCAGTCCTGTGAATCTGATTGTAATATCAACAATGTTTGAGAGCATTTGGTTCATTAAACGCCGGTCCTCAGCGGTGTCTGGCGCGGTGGCAGCCGCAGTGGAAGTCTGCGCTGGGGTCTAAGAGCAGCGAGTCTCGGTTGTGGTTGTGTGGTAAGCAGTCGAGGTGATACCAGGCGTCGCAGTCGTCACACTGGATCCACTGCACCGTGTCCTGCTGCGGGAGACGACAGTGAGCCGCTGCGCAGGGCTCCACGCCCTGAGACACCGCCCCCTCTTCATCTTCAGAGGATGATGAGGAGGAGGAGGAGGAGGTGGAGCTAGAGGAGGAGGATGATGAAGAGGGAGACGGCAGGGAAGGCTGTGGCAGCGGGTGTTTTCTAGGCCTTCCACGTCGACGCCTGCAGAGAAAAATCAGTACAATCGTGCATTAATAAATGCAATTAATTCAAAATACACTACTGATTAGAAATTTGAATGACTTTATATTTAACAAATTATATTTTCATACCTTTTAAATTATATTGTTTTTTTAATTTCCCTAATATTCAGGTTTGGAAGTAAAAAATCTTTATGTTTTATATTAATAAATCCAATTAATGCATAAAACATTTCTAAATAGTCATTTCAATTACTTATTTTAAAATATCTTTATATTAGAAGAATGATTTCATAAATGTTCATAAATTGTCCAGGCTTAGAAATCACAAATTCCCTGATATTAATTACAAAAATATATTATTTTTATAAGTATTATTGACTTTAAATTGTATCTAAAGAAAATGTATGTTTAACGTTTATTGTAGAATTCCCTGATATTTTATATTAACACAATTAATTATAAAATATACTCAATATTAGAAATATTAATGACTTTAAAGGTTATATACATATAATATATAATAAATTTACCCCCTACCTCCCAAATAATCTTTACTGTAGAAAAAATATTTTATTAATTTCCATAAATATTAAACTATATTCACTATTATTAATATGAATGACTTTACTGTAATAATTTAATTGTTTTTAGTTCACTTACTTTTCTATAAAATAAAAGGTTTCATTTATTACAATATATTTTTCAGGCCTTGAAATCACAAATCCACTGATATTTCATTTTAACAAATGAATTTGAAAAATATACTATAAGAAATATTAACTAGTTTTATAATATTTATAATATAATAAAGATTTAGTGTTAATTATTTCTATTCATTTTCCAGGCCTGGAAATCACAAATTCTATAATATTTCATATTCATGAATAACATTTATTAGATGAATTATTAGAAATGAGAAACTATTAGAAATATGAATGCCTATACTCTTCTAATATATGTATGATTTGATTTTAGTATAGACATGTGGGCCTCAGAATCACAGGTTCTTCATGACTGAGAGAATCCGTGCGTATCTTTCAAGCATCACTCACCCAGTCGAGGCCTGAAAGCGTGAAATCACTCGCCTGGCCTTCTCGGTCTTACTCATCCTCGCTGACGGGGAGGTCAGGTTGTAATTCTCACTCCGCATCCCGAGGGTGGTGAATACGGGAGAGCTGTCTGCCCTCGGCCTCCTGCCAGGACCAGACAAGCAGGGCTGCTGCGGGCGGAGGGGCGTCACACTGATGCCGTTGCCTTTGGTGTGACTCGATATGTTCAGGATATGACTGAACTGCCGGTTGGGTTTGTTCACGTCAATCTGTGAGCGGCAGTTCTGCTCTAGTTTGGGTAGAGGGGCTGAAACACCTCTGACTCTGATTTGTAAAGCCGGCGTCTTTTCTTGGCTTGTCCCCTCCGTCCGTCCTCCGGGTCTCTGTGGTTCGCCGGATCGTCTGAACTGTCGTCCTCCAGCAGAACCGTGTGGGCAGACTTGCGTCGGCTCTTTGAGGACGGTGGGACAGACTTGGATGAAATCTCACCAACGGCCTGGAAAGGAGGCGGAGTCGTGGGCGGGGCCAGAGCGGTGAACGCCGGTGTATTTAAGGTGCTTGTATTTTCGCTCTTCTTGAAGGTCCAGCAGCTGCCGTTCATCTTGCTCAGGCTGCCGATGGAGTTGAGGATGACCGTTGCTCTGTTGATGGACAGCTTTGACATGTCCAGAGCAGGGTCCGGTTTACGGTCCGAGCACGTTCTGATCCGGTTCTTTATGTCGGATGAAAACGAACCCGCTTTGGGCACAGTGATGGCATCAAAGTCCAGCGGACGAACCCGTACTTTCTGGAAGAGGAAGTAGAACTCTGGACTAGCCCGTCCTGATTGGCCGCCGATGGTGAGCGTGTCACCATCAAAGATTTCCTTTAAGACCCCTTGTTGGAGGCGCATGTCATTTACCCACGTGCCTGAGGAAAAGAAGAGAAAACGTTTAGATTATTCTGAAGAAAAAATGTAAGATTTTCAACAAGATTATATTTAATATTGCATTTTATATATATATATAACATATACACATACACCCATTTATGATGCTCTGTAAAACAGAACAATACAGGGATTTAGTGCCATTAATGTCTTTACTGCAATTTATTTGATTAATTATACAAGTGCATATTACAGTATAATGTATAACTATATTACATTGAATATTACACTAATTATTTCAATATTTAAATTGTATGCATTACTCTTTAATACAAAATATATTAAAGGAAGGCATGTAAGAAATATTTTGTATATATTGAATACATGTGATATATATATGTACACACACAAACGTGTTATATATATCATAACACACACATTTCTTTACATTGACATTCAATAGCGTCCGAATAACAGCGTCAGACAGCTGCACGTCGTCTATGACTCTCACTGTGCACTGTAGACGAGACTTTCCTTCCAGAACTATACATCATATACGAATCATAGTTTAGAAACAGTGGCAAAAAGTGCAAAGCATGTAGATAAAGCAGACATGTGTTTGTTATCGATATTTCTACAGTCGCTGGAGCAAATGTACGGCTTGTGCAGGCAGAGCAGTGACCGCTGGCGCATAGAAACACATTCACACAAAGCGAGCCGAAAACAGCTGCTTTACAAACACAAACATTTCATTTCGTCGAACATTTCGATGATAAAGCGCTTACACAAGCATGACATACCTAAAATATGAAGGTACATGTTTTGTAAAACGCCACGCAAGTCTTTTATTTGTGCTCCGTGGTGAACCTTATCGCGTCCTCTCCCCAGGAAGTGCTTTGAAATTTGGCGCGCCAGGAGCAGGACGAGTTTCCTTGCGCGAAAATCTACGCCACTTCCGTCCATGTTGTCAAGGAGACCGTCAACGAAGACTGACAATACAAAGCGTTAGTAACCATATTATATTTATTTTCTTTTACATTATCATTACGTTTATTTAATAACTGTCACACGCTGTAATTATTAAATGTAATAATTATTAAATATATATATATATATATATATATATATATATTATTTTGATTTAATAATTATTACATTTAATAATTACAGTGTGTGACGGTTATTAAATAAACACTATTATTATGTAAAAAAGATAATAGTTACAAACTCATCGCATTGTCATTCTTCATTGACGCTGTAATTATTAAATGTAATAATTATTAAATGAAAACCACTTATACAGATATATAAATATAATTAATTTATATATATATTATTTATTATTTTAACATTTAATAAATATACTCATAAATATACTTTGATTATGTAATCCAGATTACATGTAATGCTCATAATCAGATTACAGTTATAATAATTATGTTATATCTGTAAAGTTTTGATGTGTTTAGCATTCAATAAATCAAGCTATGAATAAATATTAGTAATGCCTAAATAATTCATAGGATCATTTCTGAATAGTAATAATTATGCATCACTGAGAAAAAAAGACAAGAACATAACCATGGCACTTTTAAAGTCATAGTTTTATTTTCATCTTTCATTCAAGAGAGCAAATCAAAGTTAAACTATGAAGCCACATGTAATACTAAACGAACAAAGCCGCTAAAAACAAGATCCTCTGCGCCACACTCAGTACATGACGTGAAGTATTGTTAATATTCATGTTTTTATAGAAGTCTGTTATCAGCTGTGAGAGATGCTAGTGTGAACGAGGAAAACACCAAATCATGTTCATAATCACATGTTTTCTAAGAAAGCGTTCTCCTGAGAACAACCCCTGCATGTAAGCTGACAAGAGATCAATTCAAGAATGAAATAACACACACAGTCCTGAGCTCGATTCATTATGGGATGCCAGCACCTGTGTAAAGCACTGATCAAACCTGAGCGCACACAAAAACATCGTTTCTTATGCACAATTATGATTTATTCAGCTCAAACATACTCAGAGTAAAGTTCCCTTCACCAAACAATGACCTTTATAAATCTGAATCATGCGTTTGTTCAAGAATAATCACGCTAAACTGTATTTACATGATTTCTGTCCCAGTAAGAAACAGAAAAAAGACCAGTTTTGATTTTGTTGTGCTCAGTTACACCTGAGGATTGGAAACGGTTTTCTGTTCAAGATTGTAAATTGCATAATCATAAATCTGACATCCATTTTTTACCAAAATAAACCAAAATCTAAAACATTTCCATATTAGCTGCTAAAATAACACTGACATTAAAAATACTTCTCATCAGAGACAAAGTAATGCAATGCAATCAAATCTAATTTCTAACAGGCAACTTCTAGTTCAGCATGCTTCTGTGATGCTTTTAGATGCGTATATAGGAGATCTATGACATCAGCGCATATATAAAGAGAGGAGAATTAATAAGTAGCAATAGTGTCAGATACATTTTTCTTGAGTTTTGCATTATCAAAATCATTCTCAAGTGCAAAGATTGAGTTAAAGCAGGGTTTCTGCAGGTTTCACGAAGGTCAAATGAAGACCAGGTAAAGAATACGTGAGGAATGCATTGAAGGGAATTCATCAGTGTGTTCTCTAATGCTCGATGAGTTATATTAAAATCACTTCAAAGTTTGAAAATACAACCTTTTTGGAAATAACTTACTGTCAAACTGCAAAAAAAGTGCTGTCCTTTTTTCCAGTGCAAATGTGTGAAGAGTCCCAAATCAAGATATTTACTTGAGATACAGATGACATAAGGTACGTCTTGTTTTCTGAGATAATGATCAAAATAAAGTGAGTTAGTGATTAAAACAAAACAAACATCTGACAATGGTGTCGGAAACATTCACTCAATTCAAAGGAGAAATACATTCCACTGACATATTTGTTCTGGTTTAAAGCATAAACTCACTTCATTTTGTTCAATCTCTTAAAAACTAGGCTTGATTTTTGTAAATGTACCTTGATTTAAGAATGTTTAGGTATTTGAGCTGGAATACAAGACAAAAATACTGAGAAAGATAAAATTTATTTTGCAGTGTATGCAACATTTAATGCCACGACTTTATGAATTTAAGATTTCGCTTCAGATTTAAGACTTTTTAAAGCCTTAATTTGTGGAAAATCAAATAAAACCCATTTTTATGGCCTGCAGAAACCCTGTACATGTTTCTCTTTTTTTATGTCATTCATTTCTTTAGAAGCCGTGTCTTATTTGAAGAAAAGCATGATGAGAATCCAGCAATCATTGGATATTATTGATCATTAACATGCAATACATCTATATACAGAAGTGTGTGTGTATGTTTGCTGCACCTACCCTGTACGTGTGTGTGTGTGTGTGTGTGTGTGTGTGTGTGTGTGTAAGACCATTCATACATAAAATGTTGCAGTGAATTGGACTTTGAATTTAAGAATGTTCTCAGGTAAAAAGCTGTTTTTTACCAACAATATACAAAGAAATCTCTTTTGCTTATGCTTCATAAATGAGGCCCACTGCTTTCATGCTAATATTGCTTCATAAGGCCCAATAACGGCACATTTAGTCATGTGACATAAGAACAAACCTTAACCAATAAAACAATTTCTGGAGTGAAGCAATGGGAGTTTAAAATAATGCAAGCTAGTCAAAAATCTATTGCTTGGTCATGAAATATATCAATAAATATCAATGCAATATAGAAAAGGTTTTTTTGTTTTTACTTTTTATACAATGCTTTACAATTACAATCAGTCTATCCATGTTCTGAATGCAGTCACTAAAGGCTTCACTATAAGCAAATAGGGGTTCATTTAATTCATAATTTGACTATTTTGTCTATTTTTTTGCATACCACTGTATTTACATTAGCTGCAATTTAATTCACATCTTTTGCAAGGATTTTGTCTTAATTGTGCTTTTTATGACACCCAGTGTCTTTTTTGCCATTTCGTGTGTCGCTCAGACATCAAAACATGAGGTAGCACTTTCACCAACAGGCTAAACCCCGCCCCTGATGCAAGACTCCACCCACCAGCTACAGCTCATTTTAATATTGCATCATAATACTCCTCACACATCATTTACCTGCATAAACACCTCTATCCAGTAGAAACGAGTAGCGTTAACCTAAAAATAAAATGCTGTGAGAATATTAAAAGAGATACACTCTTAAAAATAAAGCTGATTTTGCAACAGTTTCATAGAATAATCATTTTTGTTTTGTCAAAGAAACTTTCAGTGATTAGTTCTTAAAACAACCTTTTTTTCTTATTGTAATAAACATTATAATATTCTGAAGAACCTTTTTTCCACTTTAAAGTACCTTGAAAGGTTCCAGGAATGTTAAGTATTCCTCGTGGAACATCAATGCTAGCAAAAAAACTAAACGTTATTTTTAAGAGTGTATAGTATGAAAAAGATATTTGGAATTATTAAATCAAAAAATGTGCAATGCTTTTAGTAAAATTGCAGAAGTACAATAGCCATGTTACATGTTTCATGCCGACTCAACTGTACTTACAGAAGTGAGTCAATCACAAATGATTCAAATCTACATAATGAAACCATATTAGATATTATGAATATGAATATTGAATTTTCCTGAACTCAGCACCCCAGACTTATTGTGAATCATTTCTCATGAATAAATGTCAATGATTTTTGCAACGAGTGTATTTCTGTGAGCTCAAACCTGCTATAAGATATATTCAAATGAGTATAATAAAGGATCGCATCCGAAGCGCTAGAAAAGAGATCTTGAGGAGACACCGCAGCAGAATCAGCACCTGAAACTGCTGAGACAAGCCGTTCCTTCAGAGGAGTTCCTCTGAACCAGGGCCAAAACCCTCCACTGATCCTATTTACGTATCGGATACCTGTCATCCATGCGGACCGGATTCATCAAGGTGTTTAGTTTACCATTGGCAAGGATTATCAGCAAAGCTCTTCAAAGCCGGCGGTGACTGCATTCGCAGCAGGTGAAGCGCTGGGAAAGCATGCTTGATCTTGGAATGAATCCAACTTTGATTCAACAAATGAAGAAATTCTCAAATTTGGCATTTTGTAGATGTACGATCCAACGCAATCTGCTTCAGGTGTTACTTGAAGCGTCCATGGAGTTACAGGCAGTATGACTCTCTCGTGAAAGGTCTGGTTATTGTTGCATTGCTCAGTCAAATTAAAAAAGTATAGTCTTACACGTGTGTTTTTCTTCTTCACATGCACTACATGGTCACTCTAATCTAGCACTTGGCTTCAAACTAGACCTCAGTAATTCAAAGGCATGCATTGTGCAGGACTGATTCGGGTTTTTTTGTGAATTTTGTTGTCTTCTCTTGATTTTTGTCTTTTGTTCTTCTTAGATCAGGATTTTTCCTTGATCGACAAACCATTTGTTATGCAACAGATCAATCCAAGCAAGATGAAGTGTCATTTTAGACGTCAAATGGTGAGATGTGATGAACGAAAAGTGGCCACACTGGTTAGTGTGACTCAATTTGCTTTAAAGTGCTCAGGTTGTGGTACCATTACATGGATCCAGTGCCTTCTCAGAATGCGGTGAAGCATCTTTGCTCGTCTTCGCGTCTAAATCATTGGCTTTGGTCATTCCCTCAGGCGTGGTCGCACAGATTAAGTCGGCATCTATCTGAGGAGCGGATGTGGGCTGGACGACGGGGCTGGTGCTCAGAATGCATTCAGAGGTGCGAGTGGCACTGTGGTCACCCTCAGAAATGGCCGGCGGGACGCCAGCGAGAGTGTCGGACTCGAGCAGGGGCTTCTGAGAGGTGAGATTGTCGGGTACGTCCGTGTCACTGTCCAGAGGGAGTGAAGACGAGTTGAACTCCACGCCTGAGTCGTTCATGTCCAAGAAGTTCTGCTCGGATTGGAGGGCCTGGTACTGACCTGGTTTGGATACCTCAAGACCCTAAGAGTTAAATCAGAACCAAGAATTTTAAGACGACTTCAAATATTAAATACAAAACAAATAATCCAAACAAAAAACCGATCACTCAAAATGAAGATTTCCCTCATTATTTAACTTGCTTATCTTTATGTTGCTGTTTTTTTATTATTATTTTAAATATATATATTTTTGGTCTTTGACCAGCTGTTGCACAAGTGGCATTGTAATTCTTTAATTATTAACAAATATTTAAATATTTAAAATATTGTTATAAACCCTAAAAAGGGCAAACCCATAAAGAGACATCAGAAAATGTATTTATTGAAAGTAAGTAATTTAAAAGAAAATTATTTATTTTCCATCTTATTGGGACTCAAACAATACAATTTCATGCTTTATTTGTAATTGTATTATTTGTATCCCCCAGACTCCGTCTTTGGGGGTTTAATTCGTTTTTTTTGTAATTCCTGAACGCTTTTGAATACAGACCTAAGGTTGGTCTCTTTTTAAAGAAGACACATAGCAGATTATTGCTGAAGTGAAAGCATTTCAAAAAGAAAGTATAAAAAAGCTATACAAGTTTACATTTACAGTAATGTAGTATACTAATAGTTTTTTATTTTACATAAAATAAATATTTTATTAAATTTGATGCACTCTAAAATTGCTATGAAATCAAAGCCATACGTTTACGTTACAAATTTGCAGCTGATTGTGGTTCCTGTGAGATTTTGTTTGGGCACTACACCAAAAATAACCGAGGCGTTACACCCAAACTCTATACATTTTTTATTCAAATGTTTTGATGCAGTTTTCTGTCACAAATCAATCATTTCCTGTCACAATATCACTTCTATTACAAAACCAAATATGGAAACTTGACTGTCAGACCTTTCTAACGATATCTGTTTTGTCAAGATTACAAAAAGATTTGATTCTCTAAAACACAAGCCACAAACTCTATAGAGTTTTTAGATCTTGATTTATACCCCTAAAAGGGCGATGCATCCCCTGAGATATAAACATTTAGACACGGATTAAAAAACAATGTAAGCATTTAATTCATACAATTTCTATCTACATTTCAATGTCCATTTTGGGGTGAACTTTAAAATGATGTAGACGCAAACCAACGTCAAAGGAAGAAGTAAATGGCCTACTTTGATGTCCACTTCTGTGCTCTCGGTGGCGTTCTCCCATGTGGACTGTACGGTGGACTCCTCTGTGAATCTAGTATAAACTTCATGAACCACCTGAAACACATCATTACACACATGTGAATTAGCTTACTGTGCTGTGGATGGCCATGTGCTCACAGGGGAATACAATCATAGCAAGGGCCTTTTCACACTAGAGCATGTGGTTTGAACCAGAGTCCATTTGACAAGTTCAGTTTGTTGGGTGTGAAATCTGTTTTCTAATTCGTGCACGATTCTACTTGAAAATGGGAATCTGATGTACATGTTATGAAGTGAACTGCTATTGATAGTAGAATGAATTCAGACAAATCTGAACTTGTTCCAATATGAAAAAGCGGCCTGATTTACCTGCGTTCACCTTATAATGCATCATCAAATTGATGGCTAATTTCGCTTGTACTTGTTACTAGTGACAATAAAGGGCTACTACTAAGATGCAAGTGACGTTAAAATCGTGAAAATCAAAGGGACTAAAACAAATGAGGTGAATATTGAGGTATATATATTATAGCGCACGCGGCAGACATCTGCTGCTGGTGATGTAAGCGTATCACAGTTTGGAGCCAAATAATGCAATGTAGAAATATTGTACGAAATGACCTCAGGTTCAGACCAACCAATCGAACCGAGAGCCTGAGAAATAATCCTCAGATCCAGAATAAATATCCTGCACATGGAATATACTGTATACTGTAACATTGTGAAAACTGGATGACGCCATGGGCAAAATATCTGAATGATTCTGATGAAGTCGGCATATTGTTTGTTTAAAACACAACAACGCTGCTTATCAGTGTCTGTGTCTGGCCCTTCACAGTGTCACAAAACATATACAGTATGATACAGTAAATACAGTAAGACCCAGAAACACACTTACCCATAAGGCGTTAAGAGTACACACAATGACATTACAGACGAACACAAAGACAACATTCATTTCACTGGGTTGGCAAATGATTAATTGCTAGAGTCTGGTGGCTATATTCAGAATTGCATACTAGCATACTACTTTTACTATAGTATTTTCTATAGTGTGCAGTGGGCTTGTCATAGTATAGAAGATACAGGCATGAAATAATGCTTTAAAAGCCAAATGTTTCTACAGACAACACAGCATGAGTGCTGACAGAATACAACACCTTTCATTTGACAGGAACAATTGTGCAAAAGTCAGCTGATTATGATCCGATTACACAACTTGCATCTTAAGTGTTTAAAATATGAATAGAGTAAACCGAACAAGGAATCAATCTAGTCATACTCAGAAGCAAAGAACCTTATCAGAATGACTGAACACTTGAAATGGTTGAGCTTATAAATTAATACATTAAATGAAAGATGCAGATAAATCATCAAATGTAAGTTGTACATGAAATTATGTATTATTAGCAGGGCAGCGTTACCCTGGCAACATGGGCCCCGAACACTAGGGGGCCCTCAAGTCAATTCTCTTTTGCATTATAGAGTTGCCAACCGTTCTGTATAATACGGCATCGTCCCGTATTTAAGGCATCAGTTGTCCTGTATTTTCAGGCATACCACCGAGACCATACAAATAACAAATTAATAATTATTTTTCCAAATCATTGTTTGAATTGCGACTGTAGCCACTCGAGGAAGGCTTTAAGGCCTAGAAACACCGCCCATAAAACTCCTGCTTCACAGTGAGTTTTGATTTCTGCAAATCAGTTTGGTCGAATGCAGAGACATGATTATTGATCGTAAGCACAACATCCAGCTAGCAAACATACTATCTAGCTTTTACTATTTGCAATAGTTGGACCGAGGCTATGCAATAACCTTCCTTTATATGTGAAAGCTTCAAATTCTGTCTATGAGTTTACAACTAAATTGAAATCTTATTTTCTTACCTTGTATTTTTAAACTTTGTATGTTAAATGATCTTTTGAGTTTACTGTTGTTATTCTTTTTACTGTTTTTATTTTATTTTATTTGTACAGCATATGTTCAACTGCTGTTGTGTTTATCGGTGCTTAATAAATACAAATACCTAAGAGAAGATGTCTTTCACTATTGTACATTAATGCTGTTAAATAGAGAAACAAAATTATAATTATTTAAATGTCTATAACTTCTAGCGCATTATAAGAAGAGCAGGAAGAAGCTCTTTTAGTGGTGAGTGATGTTTCATTTTATTTGCTGGGCTGTTGCTGGTTTGTAAGATTATTACTCGTTAATATTGTTTAATTTATGTACATCAGTTTTTGCCTCCTGTGGGATTATGACGTTCTCATTGTGTTTGTTTATTTGTTTATTTCACGAGTATATCATGCACATCTTTATACAGTATTTGATCACTTTTTTATTTTGATTGGCGTTACTTGAAATGCTTTAGATTACATTTTAAGATAAAATGTTTTACATAAACAAGCAAGCAAGTAAATAAGTAAGTAAAAAAATACAATAATAAATAAAAATGAGATGTAGACAAATGTTCTGTAATAAAGACAATTATCAGAATGACTGAACACTTGAAATGGTTGAGCTCGCGGTATAAACATGACGACATCGAGAGTGCAACACTGTCATGTAGCAAATCTATTGTGAAGTTCGTAGATTTTCTACCCCTTTGCTCATAATTTGATATCAATTGCATGACAATAATTTAAAAACACAGTTTGTTTCTTTTTTCTGATATGATGTCATGAAGTCATGTGACAGCAATGTAACATACTACTGGTGGTCATTGTTCATTGTGCTGTATCACATAAATATGCAGTTTAAATATTAAAAAGAAAGTATATACTATATTATATGTAGTACGCTAGTATTTCATTCTGAACATAAACTTGCAGCTATTTTGTGTCTAATTCACAAAGCTAAGCCTTATCATTCTGTATAGCAGAATATCATATATAAACACACTGAACATGACTCTATTAATCACAGCCAACCATATGAACATATTCACACAGCAGCATATAAACAGCACACATATACACACATACACATAGATTCATATTTACCTCTCCATTGCATATGTGCATGTGTGTTTAAGCACGGCAGAAGCTTTAACACACAGGTGTATGTACCTTTATACCTATTTATTTTAAGAGTTTAAACTAGGATCAGTGCAATACACCTGAAGTTACTCATCTCAGGAGGTCTGAGAGGAAAACGAAGGGAATCATGGACAGATACACAGTCACCAGGAGTGACAGAAGGCCTTTGGGACCCCTGTTGCGCTACCACAACACCAATACAGATTCATCAGCTGAGCACTACAGGAAAACACGACTCTCTCACCCAGCAGGGACTCCGTCAGACGAGCCTTCAGGAGGGAGAAATGCAACGCAGATGAAGTGTTAAGCTAACCACCATGAAACCTCTTTCAAATAAATGTGTTTGGGTGAAACTCAGTGAATACACACATTCAATCTCACTTTACACTCCGACACAAACAGCCAGATGATGTTTGTATTGACTGATGGGGGATTATAGTAACTGGCAAGACTGGACAAAAGGGGACGTTTTCCTAAGGCTACAACAACATGATACACGACATTGAGTCTGATCGGGTAAAAAGAGCGTAAAACCAGACTATAAATTATCCAGGAATAGTTCAAATAATTACAAATAATAATATAAAAATAGTGCTGTGATTGCGATTAATCGCATCCAAAACACAAGTTTTTGTTTACATAATATATGTGTACTGTGTATATTTATTATGTGTATTTAAATACACACACATGCATGTATATATTTAAGACAAATATGTTATGTATATATATATATATTTATTATATAATATAAAATAAAATAATATAAATATATAAATGTACTTTATATGTATGTAAATATTTTCAATATATATACTGAATGTGTGTGTATTTATATATACATAATAAATAAACACAGAACACACACACATGAAATATTATTACAATTTAAAAGAACTGTTTTCTATTTTTTCTATGTAAATTATTAGTGTATATTAGCGTGTAGATTTAAATTTATGTACAGTCTAATATCTTATTGTCATACCATTCGAATTTCATATTAATAAATTATTTTAACCCCAAAAGCAAACTATGCTCCCTTCGAACAGTTTTTTTTTTAAATACAAATCTTGTGTAATCTCGGGCTATCTGTAATCAGAAGCATTCATTAAAGTAAGGCGATAGTTTTGAACACTGTTATGTACTTGCTCAAATATTGACTTCGGATCATTTTGAACCAAAAAAAGTTTAAAAGACTGCAGCTTTAATGAATACAAAGTTCAAAAGAACAGTTTTTTGTCTTTACTGTCACGTTTTATCACATTACTGCATCTTTGCTGAATAAAAGAACCAATTTATTTTTTATTTTTTATCTTACTGACGTCATATTTTTGGACAGTAGTGTATTTCACAATCTATAATATATATAATGCTTCTCCGGTGTCATAAGTCAGAAGGCTGGTTTTACCTGTCTGAAGGCCTCTCCGTCACCCTTGCCAGCCTGCTGAGCGATTAGAGATATCTTACGAGCTTTCTCCGCCCGACGGTGAACATTGATCAGACAGGACAGCAGACACACCAACAGCAGGAACGCCAGCAGACACAGCAAGGAGAAGATCGCCACGTACAGCTGTGGCAGCTTATAGGCTGTTATGCAAGAAAAGAGGATCATGGGTACAGAAAACAGACCTTAGTGTGAAAGTTATTAAAGTGCTTCTCAAATTCTCTACTCACGCTCCACGTGAAGGTAGACGTCAGCTATGCGGAAGCCGGAAAAGTCCATCACTCGAAAGACACCCATGTCACCGACTTTGACCTTCTTCAAGTAGAACATGGATCCTTCCACAGACGCTCGACCCTCATAAACAGAGTCGACGTGCTCCGTCAGCTCCCCCTGGTCCATGACGAGTCGCTCCTTGTGGTCAGTGTCTGGGATGTACACCATTTTGGCTTTAGTGTGGTCCACGTGAAGCTTGATCTTCAAGGTTTCACCATAATTCAAGTGCTCAAAGATCTGGTGGTCTGTGATATGAAAAAAAAGGATATACACGGATATTGGATGTTGAATTAATGCACCAAATTCCTATGTACCTGCAAATAACCCACATTAATACTAATGAATTATAATACTCGGCAGAATTGACCAATTATTATTTAGATTTTTTATAATATGTTAAAAATAATACATAATAATATAATTAGTTATAGTATTATGTAAAGTATAATATTATACATATATATAATATAATTTATAATGAATATTATATACAATATACTACATTAGAAAACATTATTATAAGCTAACCATAGTGAATCGGGCTAAAATAAGGCGATAGTTTGAACACTGGCTGGTTATGCACTTGCTCAAATATTAATTTTGGATCATTTTTACTATATATATATATATATATGTATATAGATAGAATTTAGAATATTATAATTTATAAATTAGAATATTATATATAATTAATGATTATATGCAAACAGCCAACAGTAATACTAATTCATTATAATACTTGGCAGATGTATTATTTCTAATATTGTTAATAATAATTAATAATAATAATTATTATTATTATTCCTTTTATATTATTCTATGATTATATAATAATACATATTTTTAATTGTTATTATTATTGGTAATAATACAAATTAAACACTGGTGTCTTTTATTACCTATGTGAAAAAGCATAACTGCAATGCAAAGACTCATGACTCAATTCAAAGATAATGCAAAGACTCATGACTCAATGCAAAGACTCATGACTCAATGCAAAGACTCATGACTCAATGCAAAGACTCATGACTCAATGCAAAGATTCATGACTCAATGCAAAGACTCATGACTCAATGCAAAGACTCATGACTCAATGCAAAGACTCATGACTCAATGCAAAGACTCATGACTCATGACTCAATGCAAAGACTCATGACTCAATGCAAAGACTCATGACTCATGACTCAATGCAAAGACTCATGACTCAATGCAAAGACTCATGACTCATGACTCAATGCAAAGACTCATGACTCAATGCAAAGATTCATGACTCAATGCAAAGACTCATGACTCAATGCAAAGACTCATGACTCAATGCAAAGACTCATGACTCATGACTCAATGCAAAGACTCATGACTCAATGCAAAGACTCATGACTCAATGCAAAGACTCATGACTCAATGCAAAGATTCATGACTCAATGCAAAGATTCATGACTCAATGCAAAGACTCATGACTCAATGCAAAGACTCATGGTTTATTCCTTCAATAATCAGCTGATTTTCAGCTGACACTAGCATGTCAATACTGTATCTTTGCTCTAGTACTCCATATCTGTTCGTTCAGATTTGTTTTAGAGTTGACTTTAGATTTATCCTGCCAAAAGGTCACATACAATTGTGGTTTTCACTTTATATGGTCAGATGATCTTTTTCTGTATAAGTGGATGGTTCTTGATCAGAATAAACTGCAATTTGGACCAAAATTAATACTGTCTAAAGCAGGGCTCCTCAAATCTGGCTCGTGAGATCCACCGTCCTGCAGTGTTTAGCTCTAACCTAACCAAACACACCTGAGCATGCTACTCAATGTCTTCAGGATCATTAGAGAATCACAGGTAGATGAGTTTGATCAGGGTTGGAGTAAACTCTAAGGAAAGTGCCAGATTTGAGGATCACGGGTCGAAAGTCTGACTATGTGAGTCTACGTAGATCACATGTCCTATTTTTTTATCCTTTATCTTTCCTGTTACTTCCCTTGTTGTGCCTTTACACTATTTTAAGACTTTGACACTCTAGTCACGTAAGGCTTTGTCTTTTATCAGATACTGAAACAGTCACCTCATATAACGTACACAAACACTGATTTATTTTACCTTTCACATTGAGGCAGGCTCTCAATCGGACTTTTTCATCACTGTCCACGACAGTGTAGCTGCCCTCATCGGCTCCTGTAACCAAATGGAGGTTGACCCTCTTCTCGTCCACGTTGAGGCGGCGCTCGTACTCTTGCGTGGGGATGCTGGTCCGGTTGAGAAGCAGCACAGGCGGTTCCTCTGTGGTCTGGTTAACTGGAGTGTGAGCTCCAGACCTGAACTCAAGCCTGTATGGACCAATCGAAGGGTTGATCGGGATATGATACATGTATCCATATTTCACCACAGTCTCTAGAGCACAGTCTAGGAGAAAACAGATTAGAAATACATTAAAGCTAGGGTAGGCAGTTTCTAGCAGAATTATGAAAATAACCCTGTTTTCAAACAACCTCTGCTGACTGTGCTGAGAAACAAAAGTATAATAATAATTCTGAATAATTCAGCTTCAGTTTCAATCGAGATTCCGTTAAATAAATAAATAGATATGATACATTTATTCATTCATTTGATAGAGAATGATTTTATAATGTTACAAATGTCTTTACTGTCACTATTGATCAATTTAATGTGTCCTTGTTCAAAATTTGTTTTTAATCTTACCTTGAACTTTTGCATGCTACTTTATCAGGGTTTCCACAAAAACATTTAAAATAATGAGAAATGTTTCTTGAGCAGCATATCCGCATATTAGATTGAATTCTGAAGATCATGTGACACTAAAGACTAATGATGCTGAAAATTCAGCTGCGCATCACAGGAATAAATTATTTACAATATATTAAAAAATAACACAGTTTTAAATTTCAGTAATATTTCACTGATCAAATAAATGCTTCCTTGGTGAGCCTAAGATACTTCATTCTAAAACATTAAAAAATCTTAATTTTTAACATTTTAATAACATTTTGATATGGTATATATACATTCATAACATGTAGTGACCATAATAGCTGTTCAACATTTTAAAAAGCATTTTGCTGAGTGAATTCTATCCTGTTATCAGTCTATCGTGAGATAATCAACTGAGCAAGTATTTATTTAGTGGTATTGTAACTTATACCTCTAACAATAAGAATGATTCGTCTGACATCAGCCGGAGCAGCAGAATTCTTCACCACATACGTGCCCTCGTCCTCCTCGCCCACATCCTCCAGGATCAAATGACTGATGTGAACGTTCAGTTTGGCTCTTGAGTCCAGAATTGTCCCGTCTCGCAGGAGAACCCGCTCTAACACCGGATCCACCCTCGGCTTGAACAACACCTCTGTTGTGTCTAAAGCCGTCATGGGAATATGAACGTCCTCTCCAAAGAAAGCAGTGCGGTGTTCATCTTTAGCTGCAGAGCGAGGAAGAAAGACAGATCCTTTATGTGTGGGAAAAGTCAGCTAATAGAATTCACTTATTGACTACAGAAAGCTGAAAAATATATATATATAATATAGACAAGCTGCACTTACTAAGTTACTTTGTACACTTGTAAATATATATATATTTTTTTTGCAGCAATGCCACAGAAAAACAACAAAACATTTTTGGTTACTCAAAGACTCTTTCAGTGAACAGTTTTTAAAAGAATCTTTTTTTAGGGTGAAGAACATTATAAAAGGCCAATAATTCATTATAAAGAATCTTTGGTTCCATGGATGAGGTTCTTAATGGAACCACCAACCTTTACTTTTATAAAATGTTTCTAATAATGTAAAAAAGATATTATAATAATTTAAGAAGCATTACCTTTAATGGTGGATGACCAAACTGTAAAAAACAATGAAACAGGTAAATACAAGTAAAATAAAGGCAAACATCTATGTGTTGTCTTCATTAATACAGGCTACAATACACTAAACTGAAGTAGCAACACAAATCCCAGAGTGACTTTATATCGAAATGATTCACCTCTTGAATTCACTGTGGGTGACAAAATGATGTGAGTGGAAAAGTATATTTTATTATCTTTTCCAATCAAAGTTCTGAAAAATCTGTAAGAGTAAATGCTATTCAACAATATATACTGTTCAGAATGGTTCAGCAATATGAGAATGTGTTTTTGCTCAAGTGACAGATCATATTTCTATTAGATCAAATTTAGCTTGTCTATATGACTGCTGCAAAATTGCAATGGATTTGCTCTTATAGCTCTTACCAGCTGAATCCCTTTGGACTTGGAAATCAGCAGTTATGAAGGATGAAGAAGAATAACAAGGAGACAAATCTCTCTTTTGTGTGTGTGTGTGTGTGTGTGTGTGTGTGTGTGTGCGCGTGCGCGTGCATGCGTGAGTGTGTGAGTGAGTGAGTGAGTGAGTGAGGGATTGTGTGTGTGTGTGTGTGTGTGTGTGTGTGTGTGTGTGTGAATGAGTGAGTGAGGATTGTGTGTGTGTGTGTGTGTGCGTGTGTGTGTGCATGTGTGTGTGTGTGTGTGTGGAGGTTCTTAATGGAACCACAGATGCCAATTAAGATCCTTTACTTTCATAAAATGTTTCTAATAATGTTAAAAAAACTGGTATAATAATTTAAGCAGCATTACCTTTAATGGTTGATGACCAAACTGTAAAAAACAATGAAACAGGTAAATACAAGTAAAATAAAGGCAAACATCTATGTGTTGTCTTCATTAATACAGGCTACAATACACTAAACTGAAGTAGCAACACAAATCCCTGAGTGACTTTATATCGAAATGATTCACCTCTTGAATTCAAGGGTGACAAGATGATGTGAGTGGAAAAGTATATTATATTATCTTTTCCAATCAAAGTTTAAGAAAATCTGTAAGAGTAAATGCTATTCAACAACATATACTGTTCAGAATGGTTCAGCAATATGAGAATGTGTTTTTGCTCAAGTGACAGATCACATTTCTATTAGATCAAATTTAGCTTGTCTATATGACTGCTGCAAAATTGCAATGATTTGCCCTTATAGCTCTAACCAGCGGAATCCCTTTGGGCTTGGAAATCAGCAGTTATGAAGGATGAAGAAGAATAACAAGGAGACAAATCTCTCTTTTGATGTGTGTGTGTGTGTGTGTGTGTGTGTGTGTGTGTGAGTGAGTGAGTGAGGGATTGTGTGTGTGTGTGTGTGTGTGTGTAATGTGTGTGTGTGTGTGTGTGTGTATGTGTGTGTGTGTGTGTGTGTGAGTGAGTGAGTGAGGATTGTGTGTGTGTGTGTGTGTGTGTGCGTGTGTGTGTGTGTGTGTGTGTGTGTGTGTGTGTGTGTGTGTGTGTGTGTATGTGTGTGTGTGTGTGTGTGAGGAGTGAGAGATAGTATGTGTGTGTGTGTGTGTGTGTGTGTGTGCGTGTGTGTGTGTGTGTGTGTGTGTGTGTGTGTGTGTGTGTGTGTGTGTGTGTGTGTGTGTGTGTGTGTGTGTGTGTGTGAGGAGTGAGTGAGGATTGTGTGTGTGAGTGTGCGGCGTGTATACAAAGGAGCAATGTCAAACTGCCAGCTCTGCACTTTCAGTCCAACATCTTATAATAAATTATGCTGCAAATGTTGCCCTTGGAAAATAAACCAATTTAGAAAACTATGCAAATTAAAAGCTATCTTCTATTTTTATGCCAACATTTTTGAAATGTGTTTTAAACAGTTACCTGAGCACAGGAGGGTGCTAATGACTGCCACACGTGTGATGCCCATTTTAGCTGATATCTGTGGGGTGCATTTAGAACACAACATAAACAATCAAAACTCATATCTGGGAAGATATATGAAGAAATAACACTTTATGGTAACTAATATGACACAATTAATTAAATAAATATGTTCCGTGATTTATAATGATGGTCTGCATTTAAATCGAAACCAAATTGTATGAATTCATACAAGATGACAAGACTTGAAAGATTCTTGTCATAGTAAAATATGATAGTTATCTAACTGAAAGCCTAATCCTGAATCATTAATGGCAAATTAATCTTTATGTGTGGACATCAAAAGAGACCATATATTGCTTTTAAGTCAAACTGTACAGCAGCCGGACAGGATCTCTTTAAGAGTCTGTAATGGACACTAACCATAATGCCATGACATCCAGTCTCTGGCAGGAGTGCTTGCCCAGACCAGACTGAAGGCAGCTGACCGTGCAGAGCTCAAATCTGTCTCTCTCTCTCTCCCTAATAAGGGTTAAGCTTTAGTCTACCTTTTATAGACATCTCAACTGATAGATTGAGGCCAATATTTTTTCAGTAAGCGAATAACGTTCACAAAACACTGTCATTTCACTCACTAGAAAGTGTTTTCCTTCAAGAGAGGGAGAGAGAAAAAGAGACAATCTGCTTTGTTCTAGTCCCTTGCCAAAGTACTCTCTGGCCTCGTATTGAATTAAAACAGAGCCTCAGCGTGAAAAATGGAAATGCATCTGCTCCACTTCTACTTGATTTGCAGTCGCTTTCATAACACCGCATCATTTATTAATAAGTCTGTTTGGTTTATACATGCACTTAACCTTATTTCTAATCTTAAACAGCGTAAGATTAACATTAGCTCTCAAATAATGAAATAAATGTGGATGAGGTGATGCTAAATGACTGTGTTCATAGCACACATACTGATAAAAAATGTATAGCCTGAATGCACTGTAAGTCGCTTTGGATAAAAGCGTCTACTAAATGCTTACATGTAAATGTAAAAGCGCTTGTCTGTTAAATCGCTGTCTCAGATGATGAGTCAGAACGGCACCAATTAAACAACCAATTAATCATAAAGGATTGCGTCTGTATTAAGACGTAATTCCCTGTCGTGTCGAGAATTACAGGGTTAACAATACCCGCGGTTTTCATTGGTGAGGGAACGTTGATCCGGGCTCTTTAGCCGCCTTTTTCTTTCCATGTTAACCCGCTGATGCGACAAGGGTGTGTCGCATTCCTCTGCTGGAAACGACCCACCAAAAGTCCCCGAGGACCCCAGTAAACCCGAAATTAATTGGGGATTCATTTCTACACACATTACCATCCATTGGCGTTTTCGTTCTCTTACGCACACGAACAAGCTTGAACAAAGCAGGTTATGTACAGAAACAAGAGCATGCAAGCATGATACACTGGTGCTTTCTTGTTTAGCGAGATACTAAACAGTAATGAAACCCGTCCGTCGGTTCTGTTACGTAAACGAACGGATGCGCTCGCGCTGCGAAACATTATTATATAGTACAGTACGCGCTCAGCAGCGAGGCGTTAATAAAGTCTCGAGCGTTCCCCAGAGAGCAGTATGTCATGATAGACGGTATTTGATGTCCCATTCAGAAGAAAGCATCAATCGACAATGAACTATAAATCAATATTTTCTCGTGTTACGAATACAGCCACTTCAACTGCACTGACACGCTACAGCCATTCTGTAAGAATTTGCTCTATACACACGAGCAAAATAATCAATAGAAATGAACAATTTCATGTCCATATAAAGCCTTCGTTTAAATAGTTAACTAACAATTGTCCCAAAAGGTTTTACCTCTCCATGGGCTAGTTCTGCATTAATTAAAACGGGCTATTAAAATGTTAAAGATGTCCCGACGCGAACTGTTTCTTGCCTCATCATCAAGAAACGCCTTATATTATATTTATCATATAGCTGTCTGAGAATAAAGTTAAAATGCGGTAAACTGCATCCTTTAACCCTATTATTCACGTTGTCTTGTAAAAAAACATCCAGTTAAAAAAATGTAAACTCTTAAATCTTATAAAGAAGTGCTGTAATTACCTCTGTGTATGAATCCAAATCAGCAAAAAGATTGGCACGCTAAATAAAGAAATATGGTTTAAAGGGATATTTGAGTTCTTCCTCCTATCTTCCAACCCTTCTTCATCGCCCCCAATCTGCCAAAGAAAGACTCTTCTGTTTTACAGACCGTCGTTATCTGGAAGACTTCGGTTTAAGATCGGCTTTGCTCGGATACTGTCGTTAATGTCCGGACAATGTCTCGCACCTATGGGTTACAAAGAGCAGGTGCGTTTATATAAAGCATGTAAAATAGAAAAATACAGCCTAACTGTAAAAATCTGTGCGTCCCTTACTGGCATAAAGATGGCTTGACGTTGGGCGTTTGATATTCGCAAATTAAGGGACCGTCTCTAAAGTTACATGCGATATCTAACTTCAATAGCATCTGATGAGATTGACTTACAGTCATAAAACAAACTGTAAACTGTCAGCTATAATTCACACCTTTTACATTTTTGATATTTATTCAAATAAACTGTAAATCATATGTAAACATTTCTATTTTTCACTACCTAATGGGCTCAAACGCACATTTAAAGTAGGGCCCATAGCATTAGAGGAGAATGACTTACAGTCAAACTGTAAACTGTTCATCTAGGTGTCAGCTATAATGCACACCTGATATTTATTACAATAAACTGTAAATCATATGTAAAAAAAAAAAGATTTCACTACCGAATGGGCTCAATGCAAAATATGCCTTAATTTAAAGCTCAATAGCATTTATAGAGAATGATTTACAGAAACAAAATAAACTGTAAACCGTTCACCTAGAGGTCAACTATAATGCACACCTTTTACATTTGTGATATTTATTACAATAAACTGTCATTTATATTTTTCTATTTTGTCACTACCTAATAGTCTAAAAAGGAAAATTTGCAAAATAAATACATATTTTTAAAACTACTGTTAAAAGTGTTCATCAACACATTACTGTGAATAATGCAATATAATCCAATAAATATAGTGCAATAGCCTATAATAACCATAATAAACATAATACATTAATAATACTATAGCAGCCAGTCTGTTTCTCATTCAATATCATTTTTATTTTCTTGTGCTCTTTCCTTTAAAAAAAGAAAAAGACTAACCCCAAACCCAACCTTTTGCTAAAGAAATCCTTTGTTTTATAAACATCTATATTTTTGTTTCTTTAAAGGGATATATTTTTGTCCATACAATAAAACGTCAGTATGGTTCCAGTGATGTTTGGACCCCAGCTCTTCAAAATAGCACTTTTTTTCTCTTGTTTCATAGCTAACTAAACTAAGAGACGCAATAACACGTCAGACAGACTTATGTTTGTGTTTTGAGGCTGATCATGCTGTGACATTACAGTCATTACACTTTGAGTTCATTTGAAGATTTTCTGTCAAATGAAGAACATAGGAATCAGAGCTTTATCAGCGCTCCATCCACCCACACATGCCTCTTTATCTCTCTCAAACTCCTCCGTTTCCTACTGCAATTACAACCAAGCTACACAGAACTGCAGGACTGTTGTTTCGGTGTCTTGTGTGAATGCAGCTCTCATGAGTCCTGAGCTGAAGGGCTAAACACATAATGTGCCGTTCTGAAGCTTATTCCCCACGCACTGATGTAAATCTACATCCATCAACTGTTTTTTTATGTCAAGTATTAGGCTACTATTGTGCTTGGCATTACTGATTTGAACAAACCCAAAAAACTAACACTAATTAAACCTCTTATCCGTCGTCATCTTGCAAAAATGACATCATTTGGAGCCAGAGTCTGTGTGTCAGGGATCGAGAGGAGAGATTAGAAATCACATTTTAGAACAATTCGAATATTTTAATTATTTAAATATTTAGATTTAGCCTAGTTAACGCTACGGCTACCGCTACGGCTCACCGGGGGGCCGCGGCCCACAGTTTGGGAAGCACTGCTCTAGGGTGACCATACATGGCATTTTTCCCAGATGTGTCCTTGCCAGGATTTCTATATTGCTTTAATTCAAGAGTGTTTCGAAAACATAAGGAACCGATGTCATACACCGATCGGTCTGCACACGCAAACAAAGCCAACTCCTAGATATTTTAGGAAATATAGAAATCCTGGTCAGGATGCATCTGGGACAAATGGGACATATGGTCACCCTAGTTTCTCACGACAAGGAGGGCTAAAAATCACATGAGAATTCACACTGGAGAGAAACCGTTCACCTGCCAACAGTGTGGAGTGAGTTTCACACAGCATCAACACCTTAAAAGTCACATGAGAGTTCACACTGGAGAAAAGGTCATTTCACCTGCTCTCAATGTGCAAAGAGCTTCACACAATACAACACCTTAAAAGTTCACATGACAATTCACACTGGAGAGAATCATTTCACCTGCTCTCAGTGTGGAAAGAGTTTCACACGATATAACACCCTTAAAACTCACATGACAATTCACACTGGAGAGAAACTGTTCACCTGCCAACAGTGTGGAAGGACTTTTACACTGAAACAACACCTTAAAAAGTCACATGAGAATGCACACTGAAGAGAAGCCTTTCTGCTGCCTGCATTGTATAAAGAAGTTCATAAATAAACAACACCTTGTAAGGCACATGAGAGTTCACACGGGAGAGAAGTCTATCCTCAGTGTGGGATGAATTTTTCATAGCCATGCTGTTTAAAAAGACATAAGAAAACAGTGTGCAAGACAGAGTTCTTATTAGTATAAGCTTCATCTAAAATTCATCAAATGAAATAACAAAAACAACTTATTGAGTCACCTGTCTGTAGCATCCAAAATCACCGCGATATGGTCAATCTGATTATATGATTAGGAAGTCGTTACTTCTGAAACCTCATAAACATTCCTATATTATAATAAACAGCTGTGATACATAATTGTCCCCTTATCTGATTCATGTTCACTGTCATGTTTTTCCTAATGTTGTATAACCTTGTTGTACGAATAATATTTAAGCCTAATTAATCTGTGATATGATGAAAACAATAACTGTATTGCCTCTACAAGCTTCAAGGAGTACAATGCCATAGATATTGTTAAGAAGCAGAAAGTTCCCATTGCTTCTGGCTTGTTATAAAATCAAGTGTGTTTCTGTTTACACAAATATGCAATAAACTGCTCCTTTCTTAATTTTTTTTCTTAATTTGCTTTCCTTGCCATCTGCCTCTTGGCTATAGAAATGTTAACGTAGTAATGAGTTTGAATAACTTTATATCAGATATAAATCTGATATTTCCGGCATGAACCTAACACCAAACATGAGGAGGAGAACATTCTGCATGTCTTCTCACCGAGCAGCTGCAAAACAGAAAGTGCAATAATGGTTTATCACTTTCATTCAAATAATAAAATAAGTTAAACTGTACCTTGCCGTTTGCACAGTATTTTCAATTGAATTTATCAGAATCGCCAAGATACAGGTGATTCCCAGCTTCCATAGATTAGCAACAGGCAAAAGCTCCACAAATCATTAGCTGTACGATTAGCTGTATTCAGTTTACAAATTCCAAGAAATTGGAAGAAATTCCAACAATAAAGTGAAAAAATTGAAATAAACTGCATCTAAATCCAATGCATATTTACAATTATATAAAAGTATGTAGCAAAAGCCACACAGATATACAATTCACAAATGTATTGTATTCAACAATGTTTAAATGTCATTACGACAGCTGCATTTACATCATATGCATTTAGCAGACGCCTTTATCCAAAGCGAGTTACAGTGCATTCAGGCTACACATTTTGTCAGTATGTGTTTCCTGAGAATCGAACCCACAACCTTTTGCGCTGCTAACGCAATGCTCTACCACTGAGCCACAGGAACACTGTGGGAACACATTTAAATCGAAGGACGACGTAAAGTTTTTTTTATAGTTAAACTTAATGCATGTGATTCAGCAAATATCGCGTCCATGTACTCCCAGTACCGCAGCTGGCCTCGGAGACTGATTTCAGTTGATCTGGCCTAGGCCACGGAGGGCCACACGTCGAGGAGAACTGCTCCATGGGATGACGTCATGATCCTGTATGATCCGGGCGGGGCGCCATCATCATCAGCACACGCTGCTACTACAGCCTGCTGGATTACTGCGCCTTTATCTTACACTGTTTACAAAAGAACCCAGATATCGATCTATTATCAGGTCGATTCATATCTCCTATCCATTCACTTAACGGTAAGAGTTTTTCTGACAATTATTCCCCATTTTCTCTGCAGTCTGTCCCGATGCTTTTACGTCGTCGTGACGCTGGATGTAAACACTGGATTCAGATCTTTTACTGGCCGATACAATATTGCGAATTTATATGCGCCGTTGTTGTGTTTATCTGTTATTTCGCAAGCTACCAGGAAAATACAGTCTGGTGATGTTGCATCAGTAGACTAAGATAACAGGCTAAATTCGCTTGTTTTAATGTTATTATAGGATACTAATGTCATTATAGGGCACCTCCTAGTGCGCGCTGCACACTGTAGACATCTCCACCGCAAAACAATCAAATAATGCAATGTGATGCAACAATAATACAATATAAAACAAAAAATATGTATTTATATCAAATCGAATTGTGAATAACAACGAGATGCTCGTGTTTGCCATCTACCACGCTTAAGACCCTTTAAAAGTGAATGGACTCGGATGCTTTTTCTCCGGACATTCTTTGCTAAATCTATATTTAATAAGAAACCTCAAGCACATCAATCAATCGATACTACTACTTGAAGGTATTAGCAATGGGTTTAATCCAGATTATAACATACTGCGCATTGTTTCATTGTATTTATATACACTATAAATACATTTCATGTAGAATATAGAATTCGATTTCAATTAGTTTTTAATAGATTTGATTTTGAATATATTTAATTTTACTTTATAATTATTTGAGTATTTTTGACCCATAAGAGTATTTTCACCTTTGACGTTTCAGCATATATATATATATATATATATACACACACACACGTGTATATGTACTTATATAAAAGTATATTATATATACATATATTATTATATATGTCTTTGTGGCCTACAGCCTCTTGGGATTATGCAAAGTGTGCCGCACTGAATGTTGAAATGAGAATGGAGATTTATTTTAAAATTACTAAGAACAGAACAATAGTTGTTGTTATGTGAGTCATTAAAAAAATGATCCACAGTGATTGCTTTTTCCTCCCTAAAATGATTTTAACAGTTTTCCACTACTTTAATTTCTCTGGTTTCTCCATAGTGTGAAAATGTTTTACACTTGCGGTCCAAATGAAGCAATGGTGGTGTCGGGTAAGACTAAACCTCACTGATATATGTTCATAGAGAGATATTTTCAGTAGAAATCATGAAAACACATTCATATATGTGCTCTGACTCCTGCCTCAGGTTTCTGCCGCTCACCACCGGTCATGATCTCTGGTGGGAGAGTGTTTGTTTTTCCATGCGTTCAGCGGATACAAAGGTATTATTCGCTCTGTGTGTTATACGTATGCATGGTTTGCATAAACCAATCTCAGCTTTTTCTCTCTCTTCCATCACAGGATCTCGTTGAACACACTGACGCTGAATGTAAAGAGTGATAAAGTCTACACACGTCATGGCGTGCCCGTCTCTGTCACTGGAATTGCACAGGTTAACCGTCTCATGCACTCTCTAATATCATATGCAGTAAATAACATTTCATTGGGTTCAATAAAGTGTTTTTGTTATTAATAAACCCGTTTTTTCCTAGATTACTGTGCTATTCTGTCCTTTATGAAATACTTTATCTGCCTTTAATAACTTTTCTGTAAAAAGATTGATTGTTATGTGGCCAAACTGAACCTTGTCTCTTCGGCAGATGAAGATTCAAGGGCAAAATAAACAGATGTTGGCGGCAGCATGTCAGATGTTTCTGGGAAAGTCAGAGGGTGAGATTGCTCACATTGCCTTGGAAACACTGGAGGGTCACCAGAGAGCCATCATTGCTCACCTGACTGTGGAGGTAAATAGACATGTGCGCAGGGAAAATGCCCACCGTGCAAATGTACTGCACTCTGCAACATCACAAACAGCAGTAAAACTGGATCTAGTGTTCAAAATCTGCACTTTCAGTCCTCGGCATGGTGTATTGACTTCATCATGGTGGGTTTTGTGTTTGTTCTTTAGGAGATCTACAAAGACAGAAAGAAGTTTTCCGAGCAGGTGTTCAAGGTGGCTTCGTCCGACCTTGTCAACATGGGCATCAGCGTGGTCAGCTACACACTCAAAGACGTTCACGATGACCAGGTCTGTTAGCCACATTTGTGTTGTTGTGTTTATTGAACTTGGGGCCAAATTTACTAAACAAGGCAAATTAGCGTGAGAGTGCAATCCCATAAAAAGTGTGGATGGGAAAGGAAAGTTCTGCAGATGATTTACTGACCACGAATTAAAGAACATAGACGCAGCCAGTGTGTTTTCATAATGACCTGCAGTCTACCAACAGTGGTGCAAATTAGCATAGAGTTCGTAAACAAGCAGAGCCGATGATAATCGTGGGTTAAAGGGGTCATATGATGCTATTTTAAAGATCATTATTTGGTGTAATAGAATATTTTGCCATGCTTTAATGTTCAAAAAACACATTATTTTTCAAATACTGCACATTATTGTAGTTCCTTCCGACAAGCGCAGTCTGCTCTGATTGGCCAGCTGACACAGTGCATTGTGATTGGCCGAACACCACAACACTCACTTTAATCGCGAGCTTCAGCTTTCAAAGTAAATATGAAGACAGCTAATCATGTCCTTAGTTGTAGCATCAGTTCAAGCCCGAGAGGGGAACAGAGTCGCGTGACAGACACGGTGATGATGCTCGTATGTGTTTACACACAAGCCGCGTTAAGACAGCTGATGTGCTATTCTCTTACAACGCTGTTCCCCTCACTCACACACACACACACACACACACACACACACACACACGACACGTTACTCTACACTGTGCATAACTCCGCATTCGAACAGTCAATAACAAATACTTGAACTAAGAACAAAACATGCTTTGAAAGTCACCGATTCAGAAGCGCCAGATCGTCATAGCAAAGTTGGGATTGACCCTTTTTTTTTTTAAATAGCCTTTGTGCACAGCCAACAAGAAATCGCATTATATGACCCCTTTAAGACATGCTTTTCTCTGGGTGTTGAGTAATGGCACAAAAACCAGTAAAATGACTACCGCAAACCTTAGAAAGTCACATTGCATGATTCATTTAAATACTGTCCTTTTATACATTTTGAAAAGGAAAATCCTTTTTTTACGCAAAAATAAAGTGTCTTTTTCATCGTTAATGTTTCACTGCATTTCTTGAGTAGATCCTGACAGTAGGAGGGTTTGTGTTGGCTCAGGATCTGCCCCTGCATCTTTAAACTGATATAAAAATGAATCTGTGTGAGTGGTAAATCAAGTCTTTTGTTTCAGGACTACCTGCACTCTTTAGGGAAGGCACGTACGGCACAAGTGCAGAAGGATGCTCGTATTGGGGAAGCCATGAACAAAAGAGATGCAGTGATCAGGGTGAGCCTTTCCAGAACTCTATATTCTAAATATCTATATATCTAGTATTTTCTTAATGTCTCTCTCACTTCTTTCTTTTCTCTCTGTAGGAGGCCAATGCTATACAGGAGAAGATCTCTGCTCAGTACATGAATGAGATCGAGATGGCTAAGGCTCAGAGAGACTACGAGCTGAAGAAGGCGGTCTATGACATTGAGGTTTTCACCAAAAAAGCGGAGTCTGAAATGGCCTATCAGCTCCAGGTGAAATGATAACCAAACCTATTGTGACCTTCAACATTATGAAATCATTTCTTGACTTTCTATAATGAATCCTTGGGGTTCTTGATGAAGGAAAATTTAAACTCTGTCATAATTAACTCCCCTCCCATGTCCTTCCAAACCGGTATGACTTTCTTTAAAAATCATTTTGAATAATATTTGTAACTAACAGTTTCGGTTCCCAGTGACCACCATTGTATGGAGAAAAAGTACCATGGAAGTCAACGGAAACCAAAACTGGTCATCAACAAAGTACAATATCTTTATTGTGTTCAGCAAAAGAAAGAAATGCATACTTGGATGAACTATTCCTTTAATAGTATACCGATTTAAGAAACATTTTCTGGGTAATCTTTTAATGTACTTACATTTATTCAGTAAATCTTCATCCTCCTGTGTAACCGTTGCATTAGGTGGCAAAGACAAAGCAGCGGATCGAGGAGGAGAAGATGCAGGTGTTAGTGGTGGAGCGCTCGCAGCAAATCATGATTCAAGAACAGGAGATCACACGCAAGGAGAAAGAGCTGGAGGCCAAAGTCAAGAAACCAGCCGAGGCCGAACGATACCGGCTGGAGAAACTGGCGGAAGCAGAACGGTGAGAAGGATGCTTCTTCAGCGCACTCAGCTTCCTGTTTGTTTTAAACACCATATAACATGGAGGTTGTTTTCCACAAACATTCACCAATTGTTTTTGTCTTAAAAGTGTGCATTAATGAAATCATACAGAATTGCAAAAACAAAATTAGTCTCAGCTTAAGTTTGTTTAGGAGAAAGTATTTTAAAATTGAATAATTTTAACTCCCCTTTAAAAACATGTGCATCTGGCCATTTTGTGCTCTCCAACAGTCTTAAGCTGATCATGGAGGCAGAAGCGGAGGCCGAATCTATTAAAGTAAGTGATCAGCCATCATCTGGGCTGGATTCAAATCAAACTAGTTTGTGTTGCACATGAACTGTGTCTCTGCAGATGAGAGGAGAGGCCGAAGCATACGCTGTGGAGGCTAAAGGTCGTGCCGAGGCGGAGCAGATGGCTAAGAAGGCTGAGGCCTTCCAGCACTACAAGGAAGGAGCTATGGTGGACATGTTGCTGGAGAAACTGCCACTGGTGAGATGGTGTATCTGTAATGCTTTTTTTCTAGTGTGTTGGCAATACAGAAACACAGTGCATTACACTGCAAAAATAGGAATCTTGCAAGAGATAATCCTGCTTGGAGCAAAACGCAGTTTAAGTTGATGTCTTACATTGATGGTAAATTGTGTTCTTCTGTGCGTTAGATGGCAGAGGAGATAAGTAAGCCCCTGTCAGCTACCAATAAGGTCACCATGGTGTCCAGTGGAGGTTCAGAGATTGGCGCAGCCAAGCTGACAGGAGAAGTGCTTGACATCATGACCAGACTGCCTGAAACCATTGAGAAACTAACTGGGGTCAAAATTTCCCAGGTATTTCAAACAGTATTTTAAGTAAATACAGAAAATGTTTACAGTCACATGATCATTTATTTATTTTGTTCATCGTGTAGTGTGTGCATATTCTCCTCACATGTACAATTGATGGAGAATGTCTCTTTCTCTTCAGGTGGCCCAGACTGGTTGAAGAAATTCTCCAACAGGACGTTTCTGTATGCATGCTTCATTAATCTTTCCCTGTATATTTTTATCTTACTCTCACTTTTTCCTCAGGTTCTTTATCTTCTAAATGACTCTCTTCTCTATCTTTGACCATTTATTTCTTCTCCTTTATCTTCCACACTGCATCTCTGGTTTCCCTTTCCCATACTTCTCTCTCGACTTCCACTTCCTGTCTGTCTTGCCATGCTGCCAAAACCCAAAGTGCATTTGAATCTAAAACTCCAGGGAAGAATGCTGTTCTTTATATTTTTAATGCAATCACGAGAAGACGGTGAAGTCCAAGGATCTGTTGAATGCCATTAGACACTGTAACTTCTGAGATGTTACTTTCACCTGTAGTTTGTCTTCTAGAGCACGTTTTAATGCTGGTAGTGCACTAAGAGCATATCGTTATATTTGAGCTTTGCATTAGGTAAGCTTCTGGAAGCCAAAGTAACATGAAGGGAAACATATTTATAAGGACTGATGCTGTTGTGTCATTAGTTTCTGTGGGTTGAATAGGATATACGTTCACTTTACCTCTACAGTACATTATAGCTATATTAGTTGGATATTATCGTGTAGGAGTTATAGCAGTTATCTGCTTCATATGGTACAGTGCTCTGAAATCTGAAGATACTGCCAGTAATGTCCGATCTTCATGTGTGTGTTTAAGTGTTTATTCAAATGAACAATCAAGTGTCTTCATGTGTTATGCAGAATTATAAGTCAGTAATTATTTAAAAATGTATTTATTTCACAATTATCATCTGAAGGTTTTTTTTGTATAAAGTGTTTTCATGCATGACTGAAGGTGCGATTTTATACACACACACACACACACACACACACACACACACACTATATATATATATATATATATATATATATATATATATATATTTATGATGTCCTTAACGATGTTGAAAATGATCATGGCCATGTAGTGTACTCCAGGACTAGACAAACAGGTCAACTTTTTTAATTTTATTTAATTACAGTTTTAGACAGATCTGTTCATTAAATAAGTCTGAAGGCTGAGTTCTTGTCAAAATAGTTTCAAAGTTGTTTCATAAAAAAAGTGGGATTTTAGGGAGTTATAATATGTTTTGTTCATAATCGTACAGTATTTAAAACTGGTTACACTACATTTTTCTTTGATTGCATAAAAATTGTGATGAATGTTCTTTTGTCAAATGTTTAATTGTCAGTACAACGTGTTCTCTTTATTAGATATAGAAGCATGTATTCATAAGCACTAATGACAGCCTTTAGATTTAGATTTAATTGTTACTAACATGACCGTGATCTATAAACACTGTTATGGTACTTTATAGATGTTATGCGTTATGCAAACTGAACTAACCACACGTTTGTCACTTTTGTATTTGTTCAATCTTCATGTTTAATGGTTTATGACTAATACTTGAAGGCTAAATATGAAGTTCACGTATTATTGGTGGGCAGGTATTAGTTAAGCCTAAACAGTGATGTTTGGATTTAGCATGGGGTAGACTTGCTGTTGTGCTGCATAGGCTATGTCTGCTATATTAATGTAATGAAAGAAAAACTGTATTTGTCAATAGATGCTTTTTCTACTCCATATATATTGTGTAAACAAATCCACTATTATAACTGTTTCAACAATTTCATCTGTTTCAGCATGCATGCAAAGACTAACAAACCAAACCACTGTTGTCTATCTGTGCTTATGATGCCTTAAAGTAACCTCCCTACTAAAATAAACATTTAAATAAATTACTGTGTTCAGTCTAAATTGATTAAAATAACTTCAACACGGTCCCTGCAGGAGGATGCCAACCCCGAGGAAATGTGAACATGGTAAAGTGATTGGACAGCCTCCGCTTAGGGCTTTAGTTTGACTGAAACCCATGCAGCCACACTTCATTTTGATGTCTTACCCCATTAAACCCCCTCATACCTACCTGTTTTTGAGGTGCCGGTCATCATGACTCATCTCAAGTCCTCTTTGCTTGACAAACTCCACCAATGCATATGATCCAGCTGCCTCACAATCTGCCATCCACCTGACACTACATGGGCAAAGACACCAACACATTTTTGGAGGGTGAGTACATTATAGTTTACTCCAACTTCCTACAATAAAAATGTTACCTGTTAAATTGTTTTATTTAATGAGTACACCTACCACAAGCCTAAACCCTGTTGACATTTTGAAGTCGATTCATGCGTAATCTGCCAGGTAACGAACTTCTGATTGGCTGACTCCTGTGAGGCAAGCTTATTTTGATTGGCCACGTTAATAAAAAAAAAGTCAAAACTCAATGAGAACAGTTTTCAATGAAAACTATTTCAGTTTTAATCAACACAAATTTTCTTGGCCTAAATCCCTGAATTTGCAATAAATTAGAAAAATAAACAATCTCAAAGAATGTGCAATTACATCAAATAAGGCCTTTCCTATAGGGAAAATATACTATTAAAAAATAAATAAGCAAAATAAGTACTATTCCAGATAAAACGTGTTTATAATTTTTATTGTTCATATTAGGAGAAACGTCAAGATGAATGAATGTTGATCTATACAGCAAAGTCATCTTAAAGAGTAGTTAATAAGTATTAGGAGTGACAGAAGTAACATTAATAACTATATTGAGAACCGTGTTATTTTCCAAAGACATATATGGATACAAGGATTATACATGGAGGATCAGCCAATCACTTGGCTGCTTGCTGGACACAGATGGCATCATGTAGGTCAGTGATTGGATAGTTTAGCAATATGTTAACGTCCCATACTCTGATCTTTAATGTTGTCTTTAATACATTTAAAAAAAATCATATTTCAGCTGGACCAGAAAGACAATCCTTCCCTTTTAGAATGAACATGTCATCTCTATATACACACACACACACAGAGTAACTCCCAATGGATAATGATAATAATAATTGCATAAAAAACAAAGTTATAACTGGTATTAAAGGTTTTAAAAAAACTACTAAATAGTACCAAATAGTTTTCTGCACATTTTTTCCCCCTCCCTTCCTTTCTGGAAAAAAAGACTCGTTGTGGGGAGGGTCAAGAAATTATAAAATAACTAAACTCTTCTGGTTAAAAACAAAAACTGAATATTTTTATAGATGTTTTCACACATTCATCTCCTTCTTTAAATGTTCTCTTACATGCTCTTTCAACCAACCCTTCACACACTCAAACACATACAAACATACACAAGGACAATAGAAAAATACATAAAATGTAATGACAAAACAGAAAAAATGAATAAAAAAGATCATTTAAGTGCCGTCTCCCATAAACCATTAGCTTCTGTGTATCCTTTAGTGCAGTCTTAGCCACGTCTCTCCAACAGGTCTCGGCTGGTAGACAAACCAGTCGCACGTTTGCTTGAAATGTCAATCAGCAGGCCTGCAAAGCAGTGTCATAAAAGGCATTGAAACGTCATAAGAGCTTACGAAGTCATACGGATTTGGAAGAACATTAGTAATTTAACTATTACTGTAAACCTGCTCAAATACTGCAGATGTATCTTTCTGTGAAATACTTAATGTAAACTAGTTACAGTTCAGTTCTGTACAATTCATTTATGAGATATTTGGTGGTATTTGTCCATATTTTCTTGTTTACCAGCATTTGTAACATTTATAACTTAGAGAAAAAGTAAACGTGCTGGTTTTCAAAGCTTGATATAACCATGTGCTTGTCTTTTTTGGCATTGGTAACCATAATCACCCATGTATAAAGCCAGTGTCCATTTTTAGTCAATCTTGCCCAATCCTTGCAACAAAATAAACCGTTGTTTTCATTTCACCTGTGCCTTTTAGTAGTGATAGAGAAACATGCCATGTAGAGAAAAAATATCACTAATGTAAAATAATTAGCTCAATTATCTCATCTCCACTGACAGTGCTTTGTTTTTGGTAACACTTTATTTTGATAGTCCACTTTAGACATTCTGCTAACAGTAAGTGACTCTGCAACTACATGTCAACTAGCAGAGCATTAGTAGACTGTCTGCATAATAACTTCAAACACTTTATTTTGATGGGTCCACAACATACGGACTATGAGAAACTTTGCAAGTATATGTCAACTTATTCTAACGCTAAACCTACCCTAACAGTTTACTCTGAGAGTTAGTAGACATGTAGTTACTAATGAATGATAATTAGTTGGCATGACACGTATATAAGTCTATTTTAGAAACTTCATTTCCTGTGAAGTTGCTTTGCAACGGTTGTATCGTAAAAAGCGCTATACAAATAATCTTGAATTAAACATGTAGTTACAAAGTAGAATGTCTAAAGTGGACTATTAATATAAAGTGAGATTTTTTTCTGTCAGTCTGAAATGGAATCATTTAAAAATATCATGTGCAAATTGATTCCTATCAATTGTATTCATTATGACCTCTACATCCAAACCAGCTCAAGGTGGCATAAAGAAGATGTTTAATAAAATTACTTGGATGTTAAAATATGTTCTCAAAACTGAGGGTGGTGTATTTATGGGCAAGTTAAGCAGTCAATTATCACATTGTTTGTCTCTCAAGTCATTGGAAATTCTGAGGGAAGTTCACAGATCACCATTTCAGACCATTAGTTTTTAAACCATGGTTTTTGCCCACTTTTCAATGGTCTTGGCTGAAAGGATTTTTCCATGAGGATTTTAACTAGTCTTTGTTGAAGAGTTACAAGCCATGAACCAAACCAACCAGCTACATGGTGAATCGTGGCATTAGAAACTTTGATTTGAAGCAAAAAAGTATTTAAAAATGGGACAAAGTACTAAAGCACATACTTAATAGCTTATTCTATTTAGTGATTTGAACAGACTGGTGGAGATTTATTTGCAGAATCATGGGTAATGTAGTATTTCACAAGGAATTATGCTATATTAACATTCTACAAAATATCTTCTTTGGTGTTCAACAAACAGGTTTGGAACAACTTGAGGGAGAATAAATAATTTTGGGTGAACTGTCCCTTTAACAACCTTGTAGCTCACAGTTGGTCTGTCTTCAATGGTTTGTAAGCATTTATCAAAAATCAGTTCCCCTATGAAGAAAATGAATGGGAACCCAACTGTTGAAATTCACAGTGGCCAAAGGGACAGAATTGGGGCTGGGTATTGTACATTTCAACCATGACAGTTTAAGGCCTTTTGTGTGACACTGCAGAGCAAGTCTAAAGAAAGACAACTCATAAGAGTTCATGTGCTCCTCCTTCATCTCTCCTTTTCTCCTCAGTTTGCAAACCTGCCCTCCCCTCCTGCCAGTCTGTATTTGGAAATCCTTCTCTGTCCCAAGGCAGTATTTTATTTCCTATCCAATTCATGGTCCGTTTCTCCTCACCCCACCTTCTCGCTCTTATTCTCCTCAAGTTCCTCTACGAGTTCATGTGCTCCACCTGGATGGCAGAGGTGGAGACGGTGAGGCAGAGGTCTTTGTGGGCCGTCAGGTCGGCCACGGTGACCGGTTTGTACTGGATCTCACCAGCTGACACGGTCTTGTACTGGTGCAGGTCGAATGGGCAGGATATTCCCTCCGTAACAGAGTAACTGGTTGGCGGGTTGTGGTTGGGCTGGTTCTGCGCTTGCGCTGCTGTTCCCGCCCCGGCTGACGCAGCTCCGGCCCCCCTGCCTCGCCCGCGACCCCTGCCGCTTCCCCCGCCCGAGGGCTGAGCCGGATTCTGGCCCTGCTGGGCAGCTACTGCAGCTGCTACCGTCAGAGGGTCGGGGTTGTGTTTTCGCATGTGTTTCATCAGGTACGTCTCCTAGAACAGTAACACAATCAGAAAAATGTGTCAACATAAAGTAGGGCTGCGTGATGAATCATATTCTAATCTTTATTTATCTCGATTTATTAGGCAAAATCACTATTTGCCCACTGGTTCTTTATCCTGAAGGCACTGCATTTTAATTTGGCATTTGCCTTATCTTAAACCGGTAACAAGCCTCCACAAGCTGGTTGCCAGATTTCTAGAGTTTAAATCCCCCCAATCAGAGCTGCAACAACATTGTGAAATGTGTAACATAGCTTAATGTCTTAAAAAAAACAACCAGCGAACGCCAAACTAAATTTTCTCACATTTGTCTGGTCATAAACACTATCTAATGCTAAGACAATGGCACCATAATCCAAGTGCAAAGACAATTTTACATTAAAGGGGATATAACACAGTTTCTGTTCATCTTGAGTACCTAGAGAATACTAGTGCATATCTTTAGTTTTATCATATTTATAAAAGATAGAGGTGTACCACTTTTCTCCAAATGCTGTCAAGATCCTGGCGGTATGCTGTGGGCGGAGCTAAAGAGTCACGAGGACGCTACGCTTTTGCCAGCTGTGACATCGAACAAGGTTATCTTTCCCTCACAACCAAAAACACACTTCTTTGGTGACATTGTTGATTTTGCGATCTAGAAACAAAATGACAATCCTTCTGGAGCAAGTGAAGCACTGTGCAGCACTGCTGACGACTTCCATAACACGAATGAAGCACATAAGAGTTTTCTTCTCATAGAAAACCATTATCACGAAAACGCATATGTGAAAACACCAGCAAACATGTTAGTTAGATTAATAATCTCTGTTGGGATATTCTGATGATCAAGTAAAAGTGTAATACATCCAGTTTCTTTTACGCAATCGTTTGCACCTTTAGCTGTGAATAAATCTGCAAGAAAACCATGCCTGTTGACTTTTTCTTGACTTGTGCTTATGTGCAATAATTCTGAGGAATGGCATTTAATAATCATAACTAAGAATTGTGCAAAATAACTGTGATTAAGTATCGTAATTAACAAAGTATCATCTAAAACATCTCTAACAAACTCCTATCTATCATTTTAGGTTAATAAAACAGGAGATTGACAAGATGGAGGATCAAGGATTGAGGTATCATGGTGGGATCTTACAGATGTGTAGGCGCGGTTGCAGAGGCCACAGGAGAAGAGTTTGGCGTGTTTCACCGTATGTGTAGACAAGTGAACCTCTAAGCTGGTCGCATCTGTGTAGCCACGGTTGCAATTGTGACATTTGTATGGCTTATCCTTGTTGTGCTGTCTTCGATGAGACTGAAAAAAACAAACAATGTCGTGACGGTGGCCTTGATGTTCATGTTAACATGAAATTGACAAGCAGATTAATGGAGACAGTTACAGCTCAAATGAAAATAAAGCTAAAATATTTATAATGGTCTGAATTAATAAACAACACTTACTAAAGTATATTTGGCAATGATTTATGCAATTACAACTAAGTGTCTGTTATGGATTGGAATCAGAGTAATGCAAATGTAATGCATTTAGAGCCCCAGATCATTTCAGATTATAACACTCCAAAGTTTAGAGTCAGAAAGTGTTTTCTTTAAAATAAATTAATACTTGTATTCAGTAAGAATGCATTAAATAGATCAAAAGTGACAGTAAAGACAATGTTTCAAAAGTTCTCAATTTCTAATAAATGCTTTGTTTCATAGAAATGAACTTTCTATTTATAAAATACCCTGAAAAAATGTATCAGTTTCTATTAAAAATATGAAGCGGCACAACTGTTTTTAAGATTGATAATAATCAGAAATGTTTCTTGAGCAGTAAATCAGCATATTAGAATGATTTCTGAAGATCATGTTACACTAAGACTGGAGAAATGATGCTGAAAATTCAGCTGCGCATCACTTTTTTTTTTTTTATAAACAGTTATTTTACATTTTGATCAAATAAATGCAGCCTTAATGACGATAAGAGACTTCTTTAATAAGAGACATTAACAAATCTTACAGACCCCAAAGAGTGGTGCATTAATGAAATAAAATACTAAATATAATAACTTTTAGTTCATATTAATTTATTGTAATAAAATACCACCACAAAAATATTTTAAAAATATTAAACTATCATATGAACAACCAGTTAGAACGCTAATTTAAAGTCTCACAAGCCAGAAAATATTTAATTTACAGTTCAGTAAATCAGTGCAATAAACTCAGTGACCACTTTACTGATTCATACGTTTTTTGATTCACTACAAAGAACTAGTGATCGACCGATATTGATTTTTTAGAACCGATACCGATTATTTGTACGTTTATGTACCCGATAACCGATATGCAGAACCGATATTTATTTACTGTTATAAAGTAAATACATAACAGAGTGAAGTCATTCTTCACTTTGGTTTTTCCTCCTTTCAGTTCTTAACAACAACAATAAAAACATTTTATTTATAAAAAGCATCATCAGCAACACTGATATTAACAATAAGCAAAAGAATGTCTAACGTTTTCAAATGGAGAAAATAAAGGACAGAATTCATATCAACTTTTTTAACTCATTTTAAACTACAGTTTTAGGTTTATAAGCTGTTTAATAGACTAAAGAGTGAAGAATAATTCACTGAATAATATTCTCTGGAATATTGAAATAAGCTATAACAAACAAAACATCGTATTTTATTGAATTTCTTAACTGTTATGTTTTATCAGAATTATTAAAATGTTTTTGTTGTTCTAAATTATGAAAACTGCTGACAGCGTGGTTTATCTATTTACACAGAACTAAACTCAAACTGTGATCGCTTGCGGAGATAATAAATCATTAATTTCGATAGAGATGTATTTATTTAGATGTTTATTGGTGAAATAATGGTTCTATAGTAAATGTTAATGTAATTTAGCATGTTTCAAACGAGTGAATCTTGTATAAAGTTACATGCGGTGGTCGTGCTGGAGCTTCTCCTGAGTGAACAGTGTCCACTGCTCCAGGTGTGTGTGTGTGTGTGTGTGTCCACTACTCCAGGTGTGTGTGTACTTGGATGGGTCAAATACAGAGAACAAAATTTCACTGCTGGTTATACTCTGTATAATTGTGTATGTGACAAAAAACAAAAAAATATCGGTTATCGTTTTTTTTCTAACCCGATATCCGATTATGGTAAAATATTTAAATATCCGGAAAAATATCGGTAAACCGATATATCGGTCGATCTCTAAAAAGAACCAAAGAGTCATTAATTTCCAAAACTGAAGTGGACTGGACTTCCATCTGCATATGGCATTCTTGAACAGTAATTGAAGTAAGTTTGCATATTTTAGTACAGTGTTCATTCTTCAATGGAACCAAAGGTCATGAAAAATCATTTGGTTACAGAATTTGACTAAAATCAAACTCAAATCCAAGATTTTTTTTAACCACAGGGTTTCAATCACTTATGTAGAAAGCTGAAATGTGTGGACGCATCCATAAATCAGCTGAAGATGGTTACCTGGAGGTTGGATAGTTGGGTAAAAGATTTCTCACAGCCGGGATGGGAACACTTGTATGGCCGATCACCAGTATGAATCCTTCAAAACAAAGCAGAAGCTTTTCATAAGAACGTTTGATCTAAAGATCACATGAATACAGTGTCTAAAATATGTTTCCAGGAAGCCTACACAATCCTCTCAACTACAGCATGAAAAGACAGAGGAGGAAGAATAAAGGAAAAGGACCGCTGCTGTATATGGTTGGTTACTGATTCGACCTGTCCCTGTCTGTTACCTGTTATGCTGCTGTAAGTGACTGAGCTGTCTGAAGGTTTTCTGGCAGTAGGAGCAGGTGTAGGGTTTGGCGCCGCTGTGGATGCGGATGTGCTGCGCCAGGTAGCTGGAGTTGGCAAACGATTTGGAGCAGTGAGGACACTTGTGCGGTTTGCCCTCTGTGTGGTTTCTAACAAGGGATGAAGGGAAGGGGATGAAAAGAGAGAAACAAACAGAGAGAGATTTACCAGTGAATCAATAAACGAGCCCTACTTGGATCAAATCATGATCGTATCATCAAACATGTCGTAGGTTACATGCTTTTAGCAATGTGACGGTGCTCTTTGTGGTGTCTGAGTTATGAAACGCAGCACACAAATACACAAGGCACTTCATCTTATCCTCTCTCTCTCTCTCTCATTCTCTCTCTCACCAGCTTCCTTTCCCCTCCCTAACTATCGGGTTACATGTAACTGGCCAGAGCCTTTAAACCGGAGCAGACGAAACAGACATGATGAAGATAAGCAGAGTAAGATGGAATTCAATTATGACTCGTTTCCACTGAGTCCACGGGTCAGTACGGTACGGTACGGTACGATACGATACACCCTGATCCAGCTTGTGTTTCCACTGAGTCCACGGGTCAGTACGGTACGATACGATACACCCTGATCCAGCTTGTGTTTCCACTGCCAACAGTACTTGATAAGCGTGGTGTATGCCGGAAAGTAGTGATCGATAATAAAGCGCGACAATAAGCACAACTCTGCCTCTTTTTGTTAAACGTCAGTTTTATTAATGAACAGTAATAGCCATTATAAAAGTATATGTACAAAGTATAAGAGGCTTATATAAGAGGAAATAAAGACCGAAGCAAACAATTCAGTCAAACGTATGCTACAAAGTCAGCGCTGTACTACAGTAAAGTTCACAATAAATATATAAAGTTAAACATTAACTTTTTTGCTCAGCCAAAACGATGACCAGGAACAAATAATAGATTCATGAGACCACGAATGCCTGTTAAATATACCCCAAACGAATTGTATCCTCATGTTTAATCACATCAGAGCCAGCGGCAAATGTCGGAAGGACTAGCCGAGCGTAAGTCTGTACGTAAGCGTAAAAAATAAGATTTGTTAAAATCGACTTGTCCGACTTGTCCGTAAGGCTGCTCGACGGATACACGAGCACTGATTAATTGGGTTTTTGGTCAATGAAGTTTCACAAGTCCACAAGAACAGACAAGAACGCATATTGAGAAACGGCTATTGTCTGTGTGAAAATATAAATGATAAAATACACTGTTATATGTTTTTGTGTTTACGCACATGTACACTCTGATGTAAATAATAAGCCCAACACGGATAGCAGAGCGAAACGAGTGAAGGAGAAGCTTTATCCCCTTCAACCAATCAGCTTCTGCAGTGAGTTTAGCTCCACCCTTTTGGTGCTAGGTACCCCAGCAGAAGGGTACCAAAAAAGTTGCATGGTACAGTTCGCTATTTTGGTACCATTCACAACTTTTGACAGTGGAAACGGAAATAATTGCGTACCGTACTGTACTGTACCGAACCATGCCGCTCAGTGGAAACGATCCATTAAAGACGAGCCATTAAAGACTCATTCTTGTCCAACAGCATATAAATGACACGGAAAGAAGAGAAAGAAGACATGACACAAACCAGATAACGTAGAGAAGAAACACAGATAACTTATATTTATGGTAAATATAGTTACTATTAGTTTTTACAAACTAAGGGATGATTTAAAATTATTGTCAGTGATTATTAATCATCACAGAAGTAGTTAATAAACTGTAGTTAATAATAATCCAGAATATTACATGACATCGCGTCAAATAGCTAAACAATAGGGCTGCGTATTGACACATTGATTTTACTTTTTAGCTATTATTTATTCTTGTGGATACATATTTAAATACCTTAGGACAGTACTAAATAAAAACCATGCATCCATACTGTCAAAAAGTGCTATTTGAAAGGGACAAAAAAATGATATTAATATTGCAGCCTGCACTGCAAACTGTGCAAACCTGTTTCATGATTTGAAACAATATAGAACTTAAGACATTTTTCTATTAAAATATTTATTTTAGGAAAAAATGACAGGAAAAATGTAAAGAATTCACAAATGTGAAGTGTTTTTCATGTTCTGATCGTTAAGAGTAGTTTAAAGCCATAATTAACTGTCTGGTTTTATAATTTTCACTTAGGAGCAAAAATCTGCCTTTAAACTTGAAAGAAATAAAGATTTGAAAGTTATTGTGATAATTATCGATGTCGACTGATATGAACAATTTTATCCTGACAATGTTTTTGGCCATATCGCACAGCCCTATGCAAAATTATTCTAAAATTGTATACGCCTGAAAACTCCCATAAGCTTTGAATGTGTTTATAAACATATATACATATCATAAAACTATATTTATATGTATAAATTAGTGCGGTCAAAAGATTTATCGCATATAAAATACGTTTTTGTTTGCATAATATGTATGTGTGTTCTGTGTATATTTATTATGTATATAAAAGCACACACATACAGTATATATATTGTGAAAATATTTACATGTTATGTAAATATATATTATAATAAATAAATATATTTAATAAGCAATGTTTTTTCAATATATAAATGCATGTGTGAGTATCTATATATACACACAATAAATGTACACACACATATATAATGCACACAAAAACTTTTATTTTGGATGCGATTAATAATTTGACAGAACTAGTATAAATCAAAAGATTTAATGTACAAACGTTCGATCAAAATACTGAGTAACACAATATTTTTAAATATTTGTTTTATCTATATAAAATCAACAGAGCTGCCTACACTGACCACATATGCATAGAGTTAAAGATCGATCTTGAAGATTGATTAATTGGAAAAACAATATTCTACCCAGTCCACACAAGAAAGCAGATTTAAAAGATTAAATAAAAAAGCTTTGCAAGAATACAGTGCCAAAAAATAAATGACAAAGGACTCCAAAAGAAGTAAACGAAACAAACGAAAGTCAGACATCGTGGTGTGAAACAAGACAAGCAGATGCATGATGTGATTAGCATGAGACAAAAACACCTGCTTCTATCTGCTGAGAGTATATTGTATATGGTCAAATGTCACCCTGTCAGGGTGGGAAAAGACAGGAGGGTATCAAGAGAAAGAGAGAATGGAAAAAGTGAAAGATAAACATGCTTATCCGAATCGAAAACACAGCTAAGGGAGTGTTCACCTTTTTTTAGTAAAATAAAAAGCTGGCAGCGTTTTGGTTACAAATTGCAGCAGAGGGCGTCTTGTGTTGCTAATATAACAACAGCTGCAACAGTAACTCAGCGCTGTGTGCTGCAGAAATGTTGAGAAAGAGTCAATGTTGGCTCTTGCGCTGGCTTTTGAAGATAACGGGGAGGGTAATGTTGGTTCACAACGATGTTTATGGGTGCATGACATTATACGGGGAAGGAAACAGTATGGTGTTTACAATAATTTAGTCCCGGAGCTCCGGTTGGATGATCCGCGGTTTTATGGCATATTTTAGACTAGATAGAGTTTGTGCTCGAGACTATTATAATCAATCTACCGGCTATCTTCTCCATTCCTCTCGTTGCTATGGAAACAACTCGCCACTTGCTTGTCATTGGTCAGCTGTCAAAAAGTGCTTGACGCAGGGCGTTATTTTCCCAGAAAAGTTTAACTTTTCTCAAATTGAAAAGAAACTGAGCTGCAGAATAAGACGCCGGCGGTGGCGTTTTAAAAAGAGCTCAGGACTTTTCTGAAAACACGGTTTACTCCATAGGATTATAATAGGGCTGCAACAAACGATTATTTTGATAATCGATTAATCTAGCGATTGTTAGAACGATTAATCGATTATTTCGCTGATTAATCAGTAAACTTTGATTGATTGTTCAGCTTTTGCATTTAGTTAAAATAGTAAGTTATACATGAAGAGTTCAGATGCAAAAGTATTTTTTATTTGAACTTGAATAAATGCCAAGATGTAAATGTTGTTTTGCTAATGTTTATTTCTGTATTATTGATGAAATGACTTTAAATCTCTCCAGTAATTCACTTTAATGGCAATGTATAGGTCCTTTTCTATGCAATTCAAGTGAAATAACTGAACATAAATATAGGAGCGTGAGAAAAAAAGCACATTTTAGAAGAAAAATTCAGACGCACTTAAGAGGCTTTTGCATCTGAACTCTTCACATATTCTGACATAAATAAAGGTCACTTCAGCTTTAGAAAAGCATATTATGTAATTACAATTATTATACAATTAACACTTTACAATAATGTTCATTAGTTAACATGAACTAATAGTGAACAATACTTGTACATTTACTAATGCATTTATAAAAATCACAAGATGTGTTTACATTGTTTAACATTGATAAATGCACTGTGAACTTGAACAAACAATGAACAACTGTATTTTTATTAACAAAGATTAATACATAAATGTAATAAATGCATTGTTCATTCATGTTAATTAATACATTGATGTTAACAAATGATACCTTATTGTAAAGTGTTACCAATTCATTATACTAATAAATGTTTTTGGCACACAAAATGAGATGCCAGACATAGACTCTCTCACCATTTAATTAGCGAGATAGAAAAGTAATTGAATGACATCATTCAGCCAAACATCTCCTTTTGTAAGACATATAGATAAGAAACAAAATCACGGTGATAAGATGCTTTGTTCAAACAATTTTATTCACAGCATAATGTCTTAAAATACCTTTATAGGGTTATGATAACCAAAACAGTCCTGAGATAGATCAAGCTTTGATCTCTGTAAACCAAACTATAACTTTATTGAAATAGTTATTTTCCCTCTAATATAAATATTTTATCACTAGCTAACGTTAGCTCCACACTGGAGAGTCTGATAAAAGACTGTTCTTTTTCTTGCACTACTCGCATCTGCACAGTTTTGTTTTATTTAACTGGTTTGCACTCTATCTGCCATGTGCCTTATGTCACTTTATCTCTTTTTTATTTTTTTATTGTTCTACAACTGTCCTCATTTGTATATCTGTATAGTTTGTATGTACATATGGTTAAACTGTATTTATCTGTATTTGAACGTCTACTGTCAGTGTTTAATGTTAACTGTATGCACCAAGGGTCTGAGAGTAACGCAATTTCAATTCTCTGTATGTATGTACTGTACATGTGGAAGAATTGACAATAAAACTTTACTTGACTCTTGACTTGACTTGAGAGCTGCTTTATAACAGAAAATCAAGTTGTAATGCAACTGAAAGCAACACCGGCACTGTTTTTCATGTTTAATACCGTAAATATGCTTGAATTAAGGCTATTGCATAAAGTACTATATAAATAAATATATGAGCGGACTTTACTGGAGTACGTTACTGAACTGCAGAGCTCATGCAAACATCCACATCGTTGTGATCAGATGCATTTAAAAATTATATAAAATGTTGTTTTCACACTGTTAGTTTTTGTTGTGTTAATTTTGTTATTGAGAGGAAAGCACGCAAATTTTCATATTCATCCAAACACCGCTCAACAGCTTCAGGTTTAAAGCACTGAAGCGGTGTCTTCTTCTCTTAAACTGCGTCCAGGAGGGCTGAACTACAGTCTCCAGCTACAGCGCCACGCTGGTCAAACCGTAGTACTGCAAGCTCCTACATTAGTCACATGAGATCAGATGACTACTCGACAACAAAAATATCGTTGCAGCCCTAGATTATAATATAAAAAAGAAAAGACGCCAAGTGTGAACATAGCCTAAGCACACACTTCAAAGCCCTGGCTCCATCCTGTAGCAGGTGTAGCAGTGCATTCTTTAGTAAGTCACACACTCATGCGTACCGTGTATGCTGCTGTAGGTGGCTGAGCTGTCTGAAGGTTTTCTGGCAGTAGGAGCAGGTGTAGGGTTTGGCGCCGCTGTGGATGCGGATGTGCTGCGCCAGGTAGCTGGAGTTGGCGAAGGATTTGGAGCAGTGAGGACACTTGTGCGGCTTCGCCTCCGTGTGGGACTTGGCATGAATTTGCATGTCTGATTTGTTGAAGAACGTCACCGCACACATTCGGCACCTACAGAGAAAAATCAGCATGTGCATTCAAAATACTCACAGAAAAAAATCATTTAAGAAAACACTAAAACAGCCTTGACACTTTTGAGAAAGTATACTGAAAAATGTGTCACAATGTATCGCATGAATGCCATTTACATTTCATTTATCATCTTTACAGACACTACCTTTTGTAAGGTGGCAGATATAGGGCCCTATGATTTCCAGGATGCAGAAAACTGTGGACGGAATCCAGTCATAAAAACAGAATTTACAGTTTAGCGCGGAATGTCACGGAATGTGTCAAAGTTTGGATGAATTAATCAAAAGTAGGTCATTACACTTAAATCAAATTTGTAAATATTATGCCGCAAAAGTCGATTTAAATATGAATCCTGCATGTTCTGCGTGTCTCTGTATGAATGGAGCAGAAGCACGGTTTTGTTTACTAATGTTACATTAACAGCGCGCGTGGCGCTCGTCTGCTGTCTCAATGAGGACATACACATATTAACAATATCTCCAGAACTGCTCGGAGAGTCACTTCACGGGAATTGTATCATTTCATTTGAGTAAAACTAGCATCATATCCTATACACACAGAACTTTAAAGTATTCACAGCAACCCGTCAAAATAAAAGTTTGGTTTAACTTATTAAAGACATTGTGCCAGAAATAGGTTATATTACTATTATTTAGTAGAATGTACATAATACTATTACTACAACTGTTGAAAAATAATAAAACGTTATTTTTTAAAGAAATAAAAACTAAATATTTTAATTTTAATAGTAAATCCCCTTTATTTGCCAAAAATGTAAATGTTTAATTTTCATTAATTAAAATATCAATTAAATCAACGTGTTGTGCCTTCATCTGATAACCAGTGAAATTTAAATACACAACAGAATTTCTGAGAGGAAAAAAACATTTCATAAGGCTACTATAAGAATAAAAAAAAAAAAGTGTATGCATTCAAATAATGAAACATGCTAAAACACAGAATTTGGTAACAATAAAACATAAGGTGAGAATTCTTTTTTTATTTCTTACGGCCCTAAACATATCATTTTTGTTACACTTTTAATAAGTTAATGTTAAATTGTATAAGTTTCATGATTTTAATTAATGAAACATGCTTTTTGATTAATAACATTTTAATTTGATCATTAAAAAGGAGTCCAGAAAAATTAACCAAAAAAAAAAAAAGGAATCCAGAAAAATGTAAATGGAAAAAAACTGAATTTAGAATTTTTTTTACTGAATTTGGGAAAAAAATTAATGGATTTCATAGAGCCCTACAGATATGTCATGCAATTAAAAGTTCAAATAAAAGCACTGAAACACATTCATATAGTTTCAGTTTGTTGCAGTGTTTAATGCACACTAAAATTAATCAAGCCTGCAAATATTTAAGAAAATGGCTATTTATTTCTTAAAGGGATAGTTCATCAAAAATGAAAATTCTGTCATTAAATACTCACCCTCATGTCGTTCCAAACCCGTAAAACCTTCGTTCATCTTTGGAACACAATTTAAGATATTAAATGGAGGAGGAGATGAATTGTTGAATAAAGTCGCTATTTTTGTTTTCTTTGCACACAAAAAGCATTCTCGTAGTTTTCTTAAAATTACGGCTGAACCCCTGATGTCACATGGAATATTGTAACGATGTCCTTGCTATGTTTATGGACCTTGATCATGTAAGGACCCTTGCTGTCTATGGAGGGTCAGAGAGAGAGCTCTCAGGAATTCATCAAAAATATCTTAAATTGTGTTCCAAAGATGAACGAAGGTCTTACATTACAATTAATGACAGAATGTTCATTTTGTGTGAACTATGCCTTTAAGCAATAACATGCACCTGTATGACTTGTTCCCATCTTTGCCTGGATGATCATCCTCATCATTGGAAAGGTCATAAGGGTCACTCGTGTTGTGCTGTAAAAGCCAAAAATTAAATGAGCATCTTAATACAGTTAAACTTTTACATCAGACAATTTAGGAAAGCGTGTTTTGAGTCTTTTTTACAAATAATAAAACTAAATTAATAAAGTGTCTTAATTTGGTCTACTTCTCTCCATTTTAAGATCTTTAAAAATGTTACCCCTTTTAATTGACTTATCAGCGACGGCTTTTTTTTTACAATAACACAGACCAGCATCTTGAAAAAAACATCTGCTGATTACCAATGAAGTCCTAATATTACCTAATCTGATGATGCAGAATTTAAAAATATCAATAAAAACATCCATCATGCACATTTTTGTTCACAAATTAAGAATGAATTATTTCAAATGACTTAAATGCATCACGATCAGCTCTAATGCACTTATCAAGTAGGTTTCGTAATTTAATGACAGATATTATTAGCACGTATCATTTAACTTACAATCTGCAATGGAGTGGAAAAATATGCCCAAATGGATTGAATTTAATTTCAATGAACTTTACATAGTTTATAAACCAGGCATCTTATTTTGCCACAAAATCTGCGCCATGTTTGCATTTTCTTCTGTCACTGGCCAGAATTCTAACCTTGAAAGTATGATTAGGCATAAAAGCATGTCATACATGTGAAAGTTGGCTGATTTTGACAAAAAAAAAATTCTTCATGGTTGCCAAAAGCTAAAACTCTACAAAATGCATAATATTTTGTGAGAAAGTGTGACAAGCACAATTTGGAAACAGTACCACACAATTAGTACAAAATACACAAAACTAGATTTCATTCAGTGAATATGATGCAGGGCAGTGTAATATAAACAATAACTTATTAACATAAAGGTAAAATTATGACGTCTCACCTGTCCCCCAGCGGCCAGGTGTGCAAGAATCAGCGCATCACTTCCTGTGGCGAGTGCATGGGCTGAAACGAGACCTGCCCTTGGCATCATGGACTTCTTCTTTCTGCCCCGCTTTGAGGGGAGTGGCATGACTATGGCGGGTGGAATACTGCCATCCTCTTTCTTGTCTGTGTGTCAGCGGGATAAAAACAGAGTAATATAATATTGATTATGAAACATAATCTGCATAATTTCTTCCTGCAACTCAGAAGATAAAGGCAATGAACATTTTTGCTATCTTCAAAGAAATGTCTAAAATGTAAAGGTCTGACATCAAATCCTTCACACTGATATTGATTAACTCAATTATTTAGTAAACATTTCAAATACATTTCAGTAAAATAGACACTAAAACACTAAAACCTAAATATGCAATGGCAAGATTGTAATGACCCACTTTTAAAGGTGCACTATGTAATATTTGACAGCTAACGGTTGAAATGGATACTGCAGTCCAAATTCAAAATATGAGAGATATTCGTTTCTCCCGAGCCCTCCCTTCTCACACTCAATGCTCACAAGGGTTGCCAGATTGTGGACACGCAACAGGAATGAGCACAAATGACAATGGAACTGTACGTTGTTGAGTTGATTCATCTGTGTTTTAATATTTCTCTATTCATAGAGTTGTTTAGATGGATGTTGAAGCTTTTTAGGTCGGATAGAATCTGCGTTCACTGACCCAATTCGTTTGCTGGTCTTCATGGTTGCAATACGCAGTGTTTTCCACCAACTGGCAACCCGGGGCGTTGAAATACTATTGGGTAAATTGGCAGTGGGCGGAATCACACAAAACAAAAACAGACATTCCGACATGGAACCCACATTTCAAAGTCGAATAACTGGCTGTAGCATTATTTTTCAAAGAAACAAGTGTATGTGAACATGACATGTTTCCTAAATATCTGCAAACATACAGTGTTTCCCACACATAGACTTTACCTGGGCGGGCCACCCAAGTATATTTACGGCCGCCCAAGTATATTTGGTGACAATTGTACACAATTGGTGTACATTTTGGTTTTTATTACTATTATTATCCTCTTACACTTTTTTTATCCGCCGAGAAAATGAAACCATCTGCGATCGATTAACTATTGGAAAATCTCCCCTCGCCCTACGCGTTTCGTACGACTCGTTCTGAGAGCTCAAGTACTGTTGACACTCCCACAGACAACCTCCAGTGTTACCCATACATTGATTTATTTGTGGCGAGCCACCTTAATATCAACCGCCCTCTGCCATCAGCTCCCGTGTGACAAGCGCGACTTTAGCACTATATTTAGCAACTTTCAGACCCTTGTGGTGGCTTTTTTCCCACAACAGGTACATACTGACAAACCTAGCGAGTTTTTGAAAAAAAAAACTTATGTTAATATGCTCAGTTTGTCATTAAAGCTTACGTTAATATGCTCAGTTTGTCACTCAGATGCAGGCATTGTGCTGAATGAGACCAAACAGTAGCCAAAACCACCGCATATAGTCGCTTTTTAGTGTAAGTTAGATGTATATTGATTTTATCAGACGATGTCACGATTATAAATCAGGATTTAAGGAATATAGTGAGAGTGTTTCCAGGTTAACACGCATTATTGATGGCTCGTTTTTACTATTTATACTTTTATGTATGACTACAGAAAATATAATGTGAACAGTTTATTGGGCATACTTGTATTATAGTATGTGACAGTTCATAGAGTAAAACAGATCTGAAGCGCCAAAACTCGTCTGTCAAAATGTGACGCAATGACGTCATAAATATACAAATGAATATGTGACGTCACCTGCCACCACACGTCTCACAAAATCCTGTGGGAAACACTGAAACATATAATAGTATTTTTTATGCTTTAGTAGAATCAAACAAATTACATACAGCACCTTTAAAGGTCTACCTTGGCGAACCATTTTGGTTTCCAAATGACTAATCTTATATATCTGACCCAACTTTAAAGCCAAATGACTGCATTAAATGAAATAATTTTTTCTTATTTGAAATGTTAAAAATGACCAAAAACTAATCCAAGCAAGAAATGGTGGTTACTAGGGCTGCACGATATATTGCATGCGATAGTCATGTGCATCTCGTCAGTAAAGACGGTTCTGTGACTAGCCGTAAATCTCCATCAGCTGTTTTCAAATGGAGCGGCATTTAATACACAGAGCCGTAGATCACTGACAAGCTACGCAATCTCACGTTCACTATCGCAAAATATTGTGCAGCCTTCGTGGTTACTGCTATTTCAAGTCAAAAGACACCAAATGTAATAGAGTGTTATTTGACTGCATAAGTGTGTTAGTGATGAGTGTGATTGACTGCAGGTTTCTGGTAGAGATGTACATGTGCTATTATACTTACAGTGGCTGTGGAGATAGAGGGAAGGGGGCCGGACAGCCTCTGACAGAAAAGAGCAGAACATTCTCAACATATAGAGCTCGCTGTCCCTCTCTCAATTCATCCATCATCCATCCCTTCTCACTACCTCCCACAGTCACTCTCACTTTCACTTCCTACAGCTTCTTGGCTCTCAGACCGGCTGAGTAAGCAAGCATGTGTGTGTGTGTGTGTGTGTCTGGTGCTTATACAGTGAAAGTGACATGAAAATCAATTACGAGAATAATCAATACTCTGCAATGTGTGTTGTATTATCTGTTGTTATATAAGAAGGAAATGCTCAATCAAACACATGCTCTTAATATTATGACCATGGCCATCATGAATCATTTGTGACTAAGAAATGCCTATATAACTGTCACTATTCACTGTGAAAATATGGAAAGCTATGAATTTTGCATAACAGGAACATAGTTTTGAACTCTGCAAGAAAAGAAATTATTTTTACAAAGCATGTTTTGTTTTGGCTGCAGTGGATGTTATACTTTTATTCAGCAAGGATGCATTAAACTGATCAAATGTGACAGTAAAGACATTCATGATGTCATACAATATTTCAATTTCAAATAAAAGCTGTTCTTTTGAACTTTCTATTCATCAAAGATTTTAAAAAACTAAATATTCCCAGTTTTACAAAAATATGAAGCAGCACAACTATTTTTACATTAATAATAATCAGAAATGTTTCTTAAGCAGCAAATCAGCATATTAAAATGATTTCTGAAGGATCGTGTTACACTGAAGAATGATGCTGAAAATTCAGCTTTGACCACAGAAATAAACTACATTTTACAATATATTCACATAGAAAACCATTATTTTAAACTAATAATATTTCACAATATTACTCTTTTTACTGTTTTTTGATCAAATAAATGCAGCTTTGTTGAGCAGAAGAGACCACTTTCGAAAACATTCAAATATCTTACAAATGTTTGTATACAGATAAATAGATAATTTTCAGATGAATAAATTCAAATGTAATGTTACTTATTGTAAAGTTCTATACAAAATATTCTTAGTCCTAACATTCTAACATTCTTCTTTTGGTTTCACCACCGTTATTTTTACCATAAGTATGGAAGGTATAAACTGCAGCATGTTAAAAATGTGTATATTTTGGAGGGGTCAGAAAGGGGAGTAAAATACTTTACCTGTGTTTGTCGGGTGTAAAGCGGACACAATCATGGTTGTTGTGGGTGGTCCAGAAACAAAAGACTGAGAGGAGGCAGAAGGAGTGACCAGCGCCCCTTGAGGAGTCGTGATCACTAACCCTGCTGAGAGACGGAGGACAAACACATCAGTTTGACTGATTCTGATAACCTCATTAGTCATTACATTAACATTTGATTTCTGAAGCTATATATAAGGGCTTAAATTAGTCAAAAAATAATAATAATTCCTCGATTGCATTTTGCCCATGTCACGTAAGCACCAATATACTGGAAGTGGTGCATTCTACAGATGAGAATTCATGAAACACATTATTTGACAACTTATCAAGGGTGCATGATCCATTAATCCCATTTAAAGATCTTAATAATGCATCACGTTATTGGGAATTCACAAACGCTGCGATTCAATTAAATACATATATGTGATGCAAGTTGAATATGTGCTTTAATTATTTACATGCGTAGGTTATGTACACTTTGTTCTGAAAAGCGCGGAGTGCTTTGATTGGCCAGCTATCCAGTGCGTTGTGATTGGCCGAATACCTCAAGCATGTGATGGAAATTATACGTTCCCTTACCATATTTGGAATATCTTCTATGGCAGCGACAGCAGCAATACTACAGCGAGAATAAATGTTAGGGATGGCTCAATACCACTTTTTCAGAACCGATACCGATACCAAAAATTCTGAGTGTCTGCCGATACCAATAACGATCCGAAACCAGTAGTTTTTTAAATCAGTGTAGAATTTTTATATCTCAGTGTGTGTTGACCTGCTCATCACTGTTTTGTGTTTTACACACAATCTACTAAATATAAAGAAAAACAACAAATGAATGGATAAGTAATTATAATCTATGAAAAAATGACTTTTATAAACTAGGTTAGTGGGTAATTCAGTAGCAAAAGTTACTCTAGAAAAATCATGAGTGCACAATTTTATAAAATCTAAAATTTGTGAAAAAAAAAAAATATTGGTGAACAAAGAAAGGTGAATAAGAGTAAGACTAAATCTGGTAAAAAAAAAAATATATATATATATATATATTACTCTTTGTATTGTTGTAAAATACATTAATGGAAAACAAGTAATATTTTTATATATAAATATATATGCTGTACAATTAAAATACATTTATTTTAAATGTACTGCACAGTAATGAGGCAGCACCATATAACAGATGAGACGAACAAGAAAGGCTATTAATAATCTTTCATTGTGCAAAAATATAATACGAAAGACTCCAATACAGAGCGGCATAAAGCGCTTATGCACAGCGCTCCGGAGTCCACATAGAGAAGTTCAACGCACAAAGGAAAGAGATATTAATGTGTAGTGTATTAAATCCGTGCAACGGTTTGAGCCTTTTCTTTTAACCGTTTTAAATGTCAGTTACTGTGCTCGTGAAGAACCCTTCATAGTGCTCTCTACAACAGTGATGTGATCTAACAGACACCTGATAGAAAGTAACACGGTTTAGAAACAGCACGAGACTCTAGCTAGATAAAATACTTTTATGCTAAAACATTGAATTTATTTACAGATCAGGTATAATAGGAACAGTGAGAGAGTTTATCGTCTTGTCTCTAGTAACGAACGCGGCACGCAGTTTAAACGCTGAATGGAGGATGAAGGATAGACGCAGCGGAGAGAAGTGTTTACATCACCTTGACTTAAATATTAATCTATACCTCACATTAAACTACGTAACTGTTTCAGAACACTTGAAATATTGTGCACAAAAATGTTATGCTGTTTTATAATGTTTGTGCCTTTTGTGGGGCTTAACAATAACACAATATTAGCTATGCAGAATATCGAATTTGGATCGGTCTCGTCAGACCCATACCCCGATCCAGCAGAAAAGGCCAGTATCGAAGCGATACCGATCCTGAATATCGGATCGGCGCACCTCTAATAAAATTAACGCCTTCTTTCTTTGCGTTTACATTTGGGCGGTGTTATACAAATCTTCCAACACAGTGACTTAGATTTGTGGGGGTGTTCTTTAAAAAAATATATATACTTTTATTCAGTAGGGATGTGTTAAATGAATAAAAAGTCATAGTAAAGACTAATATTGTTAGAAAAGATTTCTATTTCGAACCCCCATCTGCTTCCCGGGCGCCGCAGCATTAGCTGCCCACTGCTCCGGGTGTGTGTTCATGGTGTGTATGTGTTCACAGTCGTGTGTGTGCACTTGGATGGGTTAAATGCAGAGCACGAATTCAGAGTATGGGTCACCACTTGGCCACACCACACGTCATGCCCTCTTTTTAACTTTGTATTCATCAAAGATAAAATTATCATATGTTCCAAAAAACAATATTAAGCAGCACTACAGTTTCAACACTCATAAAGCAGCGTCACAGAAATAAATTATATTTTAAAGTATATTAAAATAGGAAACCAATATTAGGAATTGCAATAAGATTTCACAATATTACTGTTTTTTTTCTCTATTTTTAATCGAATAAATACAGTCTTGATGAGCAGAAGAGACTCCCTTAAAAAACATAAAAAATCCTACTGATCTGAATCTTTTGAGCGGCAGTGTACATACACACATACCCACCTGCTGTCATGATGCCAGTAGTCGAGACAGGCACCACCGTGATGTTCTGGGACGTGTGAGGTGGGTGCAGGTGCGCTCCCATGCCAGATATTTGCCCCCCTGCTGTCCCGCTCGCTCCTCCTCCACCCTCCTGCTTCGGCACCCTCCCAACGGCTCCCGTGTCCATGGCGACCGAGCCCGGCACAGTCAGCACCGCCGTGGAGTAGTGCGCCGCGGATGAGTGCGGAAAAGCAGTGCCCTTGTCCGGCCCCAGCTGCTCTTTCATCTTATTCAGAAACATGGCGTTCTCAATCTAAACTCGCAAGGGGGAATGAATGGAAAAAAACAAGGGAAGGAGGAAAGAGAAAAGGAGGATGGATTGAGAGATAAACGCAGATGAAGGATGAAGGGGAAGAAGGAGAGAGCAGCGAGGGAAGGGTTACTTTTTCTGTATGCTGGTGCAGGGCTTCCAGTGTGTAACTTTCACATGGATCAGTGCGAGGCTGGTGTTTAGCCATCTTGGACTGGTATGCTTGATTTGATTTACTAGATTGTGATCTATAAGCATGGCGTGTCTGTTAAAGACACAAGGCTGTACTGTAGAAGAGAGTCCAATAATAAGTTGTCTACCTGTCCTTGCACTGTTGGAACGGGAGACCAAAAGTATGATGAGTTGAAATGGGAATCTTCCATTATTTCTGCAATTAAAAAGCAACATAACTTGTAAAACACCCACTCTGCCTTTGGCAACACTTGTGAAATGACACCTCGTTCTTATGTTTCTCCTGTGGCCTGCAGGTTTATTCACTCACTTGGACTGTACTGTTTTCATTTTGCCACCCAAGTATCTTGCATAACATAAAAAGTTTTTTTGTCCTAATATGTTCTTTGAAACACATGCCATGCCAAATATCATGCACCTTCATCCTTTTGACAGTTGTGCTTTATTTCTCTTTAAGCAAAGGACTTTGGAGCATCTTTCAGGAGGATGTTGTTTGGCAAAGAGGCGTGTTGGGTTAGCAATCACATTACATGCACGACCCAATGTGTAAAACACAACTGACATGCATAAAATAAAAATGCATGCCAACTCAGCCTGCACAAAACAGGAAAAAAACTACTTGAACCAGCCTAAGATTGTTTGCTGGTCTCTCAATCTAGCCATCTGGTACTCTGATGGTTTAACTTGTCAGCCAACTAGTTCAACAGACTGACCAACTAAAAGTTAAGATGAAATGCAAGAAGTGACCGATTTATTTTTTGTAACACGTTGAAATAGTGTTATTTCAGCTTCATTATACACTTTTATAGTTTTTATTAATGATGCACTGAAATTTCAGCCGGCGAAAATTATAAGCCGAAAATTGTATTTTTGGTTTTCAGCCGAAAGAGAAAAACATATTTAGCACACAAGTTGCACTCTCCTTCTGGCCATCATCATCACAGCGCTTTGTGACGCTCCGCTCAATATTCCACACTGGTGATACACCAGGGTTGCCAGGTCTGCATAACAAAGGTAGCCGAATGGCCAGACATAAATAGCCCAAAAGTATCCCAATGACCATATCCCAAATATCAAAACTCAAAACATCCTAACATGCATATTTCACAGTCACTGTTGAAAACCAATATATTATAGTGATCATAAACACATCTCAAGGGCTCCTTACTAGTGGCCCTCCTTCACAAAACTTAACATCTACCGCAGTTTTATCATTGGTAGAATATAAAATATTTCAGTTCATGCATTTTAGTCAAATATACTTTATGCAGCAACGTTTAAAAATAGCTTAATACCGCAGACAAACCACAGACTTGGCAACCCTGATTCCACTCATGCTCAATGGAAAAGCAAAGTCTGCTCAAATAATGCGCAAACAAGACATTTCTATGTAGTACACTTGTTGTTTTTTAAAACAGCGCTACTATGCTGTATTATGGTGTAGTACAGCTGCACTGGGCAACGCTGGTAAAATGACGCTACACTCTCGTGATGTTATGCTCTGCTCACACACTATTATAATAATAGCTTTGCAGGACAATACATTATTTGGATAACTAGTCAAAAACAAGTTATATTAGATTCTGTAGCATAGAACTGATTGAAAATAATATATTGATATTTATATTAATACATTTTATGTCCAATTTTACTTTCAATAAAAGTGTGGTTATTAGCTAGTTTTTTTCATTATTTAGCATCATTAAGATTATTGAGTTAAATTAAAAGGTCCTGTGGCTCAGTGGTAGAGCAATGTTAGTAGCGTAAAAGGTTAATTCCCAGGAACACATACTGAAAAATGTGTAGCCTGAATGCACTGTAAGTCTCTTTGGATAAAAGTGTCTGCTAAATGCATAAATGTCTTACAAAATTAATTTTTATTATGTAATAAAATGAGAATTAATTATTATAAAGCATTTTCAGTTTCTGGCCAATTCCGGAATTGTCAAAGAACAGTTGTGATTGCTGTGTAAATGCATTTATTCATCCTCTGAGCAGTGTGTAACGACACCTAAATGCCACTTCAGACGTGCTTCTGTGCCACCTTTGCGGTTTACATTTCCCATTAGGTTAAGTTAACAGTAATAACCCTGGTCCGAATGTAACAGATTACTGAAAATAAAAACATGTAGGGTGGGATTTAGATCTATGCATGCGTTGTTGATTGGATTTTGAGATGTGGGTGTTGCACTCAGAATAGAAGACATGAACGAGAGCTTGCAGGGGCGGGGTTTAAGTGCACTAAATGATTGGAGGAGTCCTGCATATGTCACCAGAGAAAAGTCTGTCATTTTCACCAGAGGGTCCACTTATATGATATTTGAATTACACTTTACAAACACATACGCTGATGAACTGTTCACTATAGAATCTGTAATATGCATTTAGAAAACAGATAGGGTGAAGTTTAATTTAAACCAGCCAACAGACCACCCTGAACATCCTGAGGAACCAGCGGAGCTTTTTTTCCAGCAGTGCTACATTAATACACATTTGTATATTTCATCTTTACACCGCACATTGTTTAACCGCACGAGAGATGCAGAACTTGCTTGTAGAGTCGCGCGCGCTATTAATAGGCATCAAAACAAAAGCATCGCCTCGCGATTCTGCCAGATCTGTCTGCGACTGCCGATCATAAAGAAACCAAAGCAGATGTGCAGACCTCAGTCAACTTCTGACATAGTCTTTCATTTCGTATGCACGCCTTAATAAAATCAATGGATGCGAAAACGTCGCGTTTTTATTCCTTTTTTAGGGGTTGCATGCGTGTTTGATACAATGACAGCTCATTTAGCATGTTTCTATCTAATGGGACAATGTTAATAGCATATGCATCAGGAAAGGCACAAACCATCCATTAATGATATCAGGGCTTCCTCAACCAGCCTCCATTAAAATGTCAGCTTTTGTTATGCACGCAGAGAAAGAAGCACTACCTAAAAGCTATGCAACATGTACACTTCCGCTTGCAAACAATAATGGCCCTATGCCTCCATCCCTATCTCGGTTAGTCTCGCTGAGAAAATAAAAGAGAAAAAAAAAAAACAAGAGAGAAAAAAAACCGTCGACGCCAATGCGAGAGAGACGCAGCTTCATGCAGACTTCCGGCTGGCGAGACAGGGGGAGAAGCGCCCGCGTGAGTTGCTTAAATTTGGAGAAAGAATTCACAATTGACTTATAACTCTGTGTTAATTACCGGTGCTGGCGATTCCCTTTCAACCCCAGGGCTCCTCCGGGCCGGGACAGTTCGGAAACTTCGTCCAAATCCGCCCGAACCCCTTGGATTCACCGATTTTTTTCCCTCAATTTTTTTCTATTTTTTTCGCTCGCGAAGGGCTGTCCGACTCCGTCCGCTCGACTACACTTCCTGTGAATGAGGTCAAAATGATCCTAAGCCTACCCGCCAAAATCACTTCCGCCATGTGAGGTCATGTATTTTTTTCCAAAAATAAATAAATAAATACATTTCACAAATAAATGGATTTTTGTCCTTGTAATTTATATTTGATCAAAGCCATAAAGTGCATGTTATTCTTTTTACGTTTAACTGTGAAATAAGAAATGTGAAAATGTCGCCAACTCTCATCAATTTTATGGAAATGTATATGAAATATGCGTGCCTTTTCAATTCTTGTAGATAGATAGATATATGGTGCTTTAATACGGTGTATGTAATAGTGTTAGGTTATTATTGTATGGCTTTATATTTGTATTACAACAAGTTATTTTATTTATGTAAAAGCCTTTATTTTTTTATATAATGTATTTTTAAATCATTACTTTTTTTAAATGTATATTTAAATGTACTGCTGTCTTTATGCAGATTTGACAAATAAGTTAAAAACCCACACTAATAAAGGCCGTTATGGAAAACAAAACACAGATATGTTATTTGTGTTATAAATCAAAGTCCCTTTATTTATTTATTTGTATTTTGGGGATTTTATGGTTTTATATTTTTATTACAACATGTTATTTTACTTATTTAAGTACTTATTCTTTATATAATGTATTTTTAATAATTAATTAAAAAATGTTTCATACACATTTAAATGCTGTTTTTCTTTTTCAGTTCAGATAAATACATTGAAAACACACTTTAATAGAGGCTGTTATAGAAAACAAAACCTGTGTCTTTGCTTTTCAGTGTTATATCTATAAAGCTCTCAACACATTTAGTCTACAAAATCATTTTTGACCATGAAACTGAAAACTAATCTATCTCTCTGCTCATCACTTAATAAGAAAGCTGCTAAAACAACCACATTTATGAAAAAATTAATGACTTCGATGTAAGGGTTTCCTCCCGCTTATTCTTTGAAGTTGACATTTTTGTGTAATCATTTATTTCAGTATATTTTAATTTATTTATTTATTTAGATGTGTATGTTTGTATCTATTTGTTTTTATTTATATTTATTTATATTTATGTATTTATAATTTGTTTGGCTTCCGTTTTGTATTCTGGCTGTAGATGTTTTTTATTGCTTTGCAATATCGTCACATATTGTTCTTGTAAACAATATTTCTGTTGTATGTATCCCCATATGATGTGCTAAATAAAAGAATAAACATCTGAAAACTGTCTCGCTGACTGGACTTTGGTTGGTGCCGAAGGACCAGTTTCTCCGCCCATTTGGGGCGGGAGTTTTTAGATGCTTTGCATTGATTGGTTCTGATCCGACCAATGAGAGATCAGCGGGTAAAGCGACAACAAGCAGAATTTCAATTTGAAATCTAACGGCTGTGAGAGATTTTTGCGCCGGGGTGTGTTTCTGTAAGTGTGTTTCTCAGTTCCTTGTATAAAATGTTTGTAATTATGTGTTTATTTATGTACATCAACTGTAAGTATAATACGCTATGCTTTATTTATTGATGTTAAGGTAAAGCTTATTGCGTGGACTTGTACGTTTGTTTAGTAAAGTAAAGTTACGTGAATGACGTTGGCTAAACCGCGATATATTTCAGCAACTGTTTGTTTTCGTAAATACACGTTACATGTGATTATTGGTCATTTTCAGTTTATTAATTTAAATATGCGCTTGATGGGCAAAGTTATTTGACTAGATGACGTTAACTAACTTTTTTATTTGTTGTGTTTTTTCGGACTTGTCTTGAAGAATTACACAGGATCCATGAACAAAGAGGTAAGATTATAAACAGTTGGAGATGCAGGCTACGTCTAACGTTATATTAATCCTGATAATTTACGTTTGAAAACGCCGTTTTCGTTTCCCTCTCCGTTCATGCGTTAGCGTTACGTTAGCTTTTTAAGCGTTTTCCCAAGTTTCTCATCCGCACTGAAATGTCTGAAAACGATGTAATTCTAATAACGTTATCGCCTTATCACTGACGCGTCCAGTATTCACTCACTCACATGTTAACGTATGTTTGATCTGAATCGCAACTGCCCTCATGTTTCGCGTCAGGACTAACGTTACTATTGTGAGTAAACGTCCTGTCATCTTTGCAATACTGTAATATGAAGAGTGTAACGTTATACTGTAATATCATGAATAGTATATGACAGGCACAATACCAATATAAACATACAGTGGTGGCCAAAGTTAATAGAACACTAGTTCTATTTTCACCAGCTAAAAATGATTTTAAGTCAGTTATTTCTGTTTTTCTGCTGTAGTGTCAGCAGGAAATATCAGTTTGCATTTCCAAATGTTCATTTTGCCATTAATTGTAATAATCCAGTCAGTGAGATTTTTGTCTGACAACAGATCTGATTTGATCATCATCCAGTCTGTCTGGAATGACATGAAGAAACAGAACAAACTGAGACGATTAAATCCAGAAGAACTGGCAACGTCTCCAAGATGCTTCAGGAGATCTACCTGCTAAGCTACAGTACTGTTAAAGTTTTAGGCACTTGTGTAAATGTAAACATGCTGTAAAATGAGGATGCTGTCAAAATAATGTCATAAATATATTTTCTTTATCAATTAACTAAATTTAAATCAACATTTGTTGTGACCATCCTTTGTGTTTAAAGCAGCTTTTGCCCTCTGTGCACTTGCTCATAGTTTTGCAGGTAGGTTTCTTGGAGACGTTGCCACAGTTCTTCTGGATTTAGTCTCAGTTTGTTCTGTTTCTTCATGTCATTCCAGACAGACAGGGGTGCATTTCCCAAAAGCATCATTAGCTATCTATGGTCTTAAGTTCCATTGAATTCCATTGATAACGGAACTTGGGACCATAGTTGCTTTTGGGAAACACACCCCTGGATGATGATGAGATCAGATCTCTGTGTGGAGCACTGTCTGTTGTCAGACAAGAAAATCTCACTGGATTATTACAATTAATGGCAAAATGAATGTTTGGAAATGTACAGCAAACCATTTTTAGCCGGTGAAAATACTAGTGTTCTAAATATGTTGGCCACCACTGTATATATCTATTGGTACAATATGCATCACATGACTACATGTTTTATCGTTTTCAAATACCTCCGTTTTAAACAGTTCACACTACAATGCGAAAAATGTGTTTCAAATGTATCAATTTTGGAGAGTTTTCAAAAAGTTAAATTTTCCTTGACAAAAACGCCATCTCTATGTGGATGGAAGACCAAGACGATAAGAAAAATATGTTTTCAAACAAACAAGTTAATATCCAATTGCAAGGATGCATATGCAGCCCAGGCTACTTGTTATTGCTGTTCAGTACAGTACAAAATATTATGCACCTTGTCAGCGATTTAGTTTGAGTGCCGAATGCATTGTTCTTAAACTACAACTGCTTTGTTTTGGATTGCACATCTCTCATTAGCTGTACGGACATGTGTAAGGCTGCACGATATATCACATGCGATATTTAATGCTCATCTTGTCAGTAAAGCGGGTCCTGTAATCAGTGGTAATTTCCATCACATGTAGCAGCATTTACCACATCGTTGTTCACTGACAAGCTGTGCAAAACCACGTTCATTGTCAACCTGGATTTGCGCAGCTTGTTAGTAAACAACGGCTCTGACAAGATGCACATTAACTGTCACATGCGATATATCGTGCAGCCCTAGTCATGTGTACCTTTTGAAAGTATGTTCATGTTTTTCTCTTGGTTCCTCTCCAGAATACATTATCCCGTCTCCCTGTTATGTCTGGGAAACGGGCTCACACCAACAGTATGGATGGGGAGCAACAGCAGCCTGCGCAGGTGTGTTTTTAGTCCTTATGCTTTTATCACAAATTATCATCTTTGGATTATTATAAAAATATATTTAATGGAAAAACATCCCACTTTTCTCCAGAAGAAAATTCGCAAGATAGATACAGAACCGCCTCAGAGGTTCAGACCTGCGGCTAGTGTTGTGCCCCCAAGACGCCCTGTGGCAGTCAAAGCTCCTGGTAAGTTATAATGAAATTTAACATCTCGGTTTAGTTTTTCGGGGCCATTTGACTTGGCAGGGTCTTCATGTTTTCTCTTTTCTTTTCCAGCCAAAGCTCTTCGTCCAACTGGAGCCGCAACAGTGGCCTTTGCCCCTGCAAGAGGTATTGATATTGCAAAACACATGCTTTAACTGATCATAAATCACATCCTACTAACAGGTCATTACATTTCTTATGTTACTCTTATCACTTCATTCTATTCATCGTAATGTGCAATACATCAATATTCCTCCATTCCAGTTAAACACGTACATTCATAGTGAATTGAAATGCAGATGTGAATTTAAATTGTATATGTACAGACGTATATTATGTCACACTGCTGCGTGAAGATGTTGTTCAGCCCAATCCATTAATGAATGTTCTGAAGTGAAGTAACTTCAGCGGTCCCTGCTCAGGAGTAGGAGCAATGGACACTGTGTAGGGGCATGTCAATGGAACACAGTTCATAATTCAGAGCTGATTATATGAATCAGGTGTGTTAACTAAGAGACATGCAATATATGCAGAGCGGGCGCGAGGACTGAATTGAGAACCGCTGCTTTAACTGATCATAAACAAAATCTCATGTAAACACTTCAAAATCAGGTCATTAGCACAAACTGTGGGTTAAAATATTTTATTTATTTATCTGCAAATATCAATGAGTACCATCAATATGATAACCACAGTAAATATGAATATGCCAACTTAACATCACCTTTGTCTTTGCATCAAGGTGACCAGAGAAAACCTGTTGCAGCTGTACCTAAAGGTAAAACATACATGCATATGTGGGTCAAACATTTTGGTCTGCAAGTAGAAATGGATGACTTATGGCTAATTTATGCACTTTCAGCAGCTGCAGGTTTAGGTGCGTCACGGAGGCCAGGATGGGACCTGAAGGGCAAAGTGAGTGACATGGAGTCCAAAGTCAATAATTACCAGAGCAAAATAAAATCGGTAAATCTGGAAAATGATCATCTGAAGAACTCTATAACCAAAGCCCAAAGCATAAGGCTGAAATCGAAGACGAGAACAAAGTCTCAAAAAGCGTCTCCGGTAAGCATGTTAAAAATAAGTTAAATAGTTATTATATTTAATTATTAATGAATCAGAACCTGGTGGTCTTTTATTTATTTGTCTGAGAATATTCCTGGTTCTGTTCTAGGGATTGTGAAGAGGAGCTGGAAAATCTGGCTACTGTGAAAGATGACCTGACGCAAACCTCTACGGAGAGAGATGGTCTTAGAAAGACCTCGGCAAGCTAAGCGAGGAGCATAAGGTTTTGGAAGGACTCCGGGATCACTTGGAGTCTGAGCTCCGCAAAATACAGGTAAATATTCATACAGCCACATTTACACCTTTAATTAATATCTGTTTTGTGTAATCTGACTCTGTCAAACTCTTCCTGTGTCTTTCTCAGACTCAGCTCACCATTCAGACCTCTACACTGAGGCAGTGTCAGGACAGTTTGAAGGAGAGCCAAGAACTGGTCAGAAACCTTGAGGAGACAGTGGGCCGTCAAAGAGAAGAGCTCCACCTTGGAGAAATGGAGCGAAGGAAGCTCCACAACACTATTCAAGAGCTGAAAGTGAGTTTTCATAGATTTGTTTGGAGAATATAAAGCTATATTGTTTATTTGGTACCATGTGACACCATGAAGTAATAAATCATAACCATTTATGATGACATAATACATTCTGTTGGTTGCTTGGAGTCTGTTTGTCACAATATGTTGGGTAACTTTTCTTAAAGTGAGATTGTCCAAAATCCCTCTTATATATTTATGTATTTAGTCATTTATGTTCAAATATGCATTAATTAATCTATACCCTCTTTTTTTAGGGCAACATCCGAGTGTTTTGTAGGGTCCGCCCACTGCTGACTGGCAATCCTCCGGCTGATATTCTGCACATCCAGCTGCCGGCCCATGACAACAAGACTCTTACCCTTGCCAAAACGGAAGAGGTAAATGCTTCCCATCATGCTTCTGGTCTTATGGATGTTAAGTTTGGCATTGTCTCGTGTAGCCAGACCGAAGAAGACCGAAGGCCTGGACCTTATCACAGCTTTCATTGGCCAAGGAGCGCCTGAGACTGACTGCAGTTGTAAAGCAGTTTTGTTATAATTGTTTGGCCGGTTTAGTCTTTTTCATTTTCCAGTGCACAACATGTCATTTGTGGAAGACATTCGGCAGGAGCACAACAAACACAGAAAAACAGATACAATGAGCGAACTCCGTTGGTGTAACATTACTGGCACACAAATAAGAGGCTTTCCTGCTCTTCTGAAGTTGCTAGTGATGGGGCGGTCTTCATTCATTCATTTGAAACGGATCTTTAATGAGACTGGAACAGTCTTTGGAGTGATTGTTCGGTCGCGATGACCATCCTAAAGGTTCTGTAGATTAGTTCACCTGTTTGAGCCTTCAGGTTTTTGGTGTTCGTTCATAGCGTGACTAATGCAGTATGAGCCAAGATAATTGAAGTTCACTTTTTGAGTCTTGGGAGTGGTGTTCATCTTGGACTCAAGGGTATTAAAATGATCCGAACTTTCACTAGAATTTTGTGTATCTGTCCAGCACAAGAATAGAGTGAACAGTTGTTCAGCTTCTCACGTGTTATGAGAAAAGAAACAGACCAACTTGTCAAAGCTGAAATGCTACTTTGTAAAGAATAAAGGTTCAATAGATAGTTTGTACAAGATTATTATTTTTATTTTTAAAATTACATTGACTTAATTCGATTTAACAAGCACTGTAGCATCTTTGTTTTTGTTCACTAAACATTATTTGATTTAACATTTTGAATAATTTATTTATATAGCCTACTTGGTTTATTTAGTTTCACTGTAAATACCTTTTTTCTCACCAATTTTAAAATGACAACAAATGTTGATTAATATCTGTTTGGACTGTTGAATTAAGTTGGTTGTGTTGTTTAGATTGTAACTGTGTTGTTTTAATTTCAAATGGTTACTGTTAATGTTTTCATTTAAGGCCAGTTTATAGTTTCAACCAATTTAAAACCATCTTGGTCCATCTTCAACTGGGTGGCAAATGAGAGGCAGATAAGATGCTTGTTTGTTTTTTATAATATATTGATAGGCATTTCAAATTTGTTTAATATGCTATATCCATTAAAAAGCTTAAGAACATTTTGAGTTTTAAATATTTTAATCAAAACTTGTGACACAATATTATGTCTGTCATATTGAAGTAACCAGGCGTAATTATAACACCTGACCTTATAATGCAATTACTAAAGGCTCTGTGTTCAGAAAATCATTCACCAGAGACAGCACATACAAATAAAAGTTTTCTAAAATGGAGGCTACCATCATGATGATTTCAAGATCAGAGACATTTTGAAATATCAACAATATATTTATATATTTTTATTAAAATATGCCAGATCTGTTATCAACATAACACCATACTAATGACAACTCAGAAGTTGCTAATCAAAATTTATAAGAAAGAATGTACTCATGCACCCTCTTCAACCAGCACCTGCAGTCCTCATAGGAAGTAGTCAAAATAGAATTATCCCTCTTAAATATCCATTGTTGAAACACCAAGACATGAATTTCAAATTTTTCAAATATATATTTTTAAACAATTAAATATTATACATGTTAAATAAAATCTATATTCACTATATAACCACTTTATTTGTGTTAGAATCTTTCATTATTTCTTGTTGGTTGCTTAAGGAAAATAAATGTATCGAAATCATCTTTGCTCAAAAATCTTGAATCTCAAAATCATGATTCATCACTACCTGAGACTGACAAGCAGTTGATGTTTCGAGCATTTAATTGTGAAGTTGATGTCTCTACAAAAACATACCAACATCAGCATGCAACCAATAAATCTGAGGCAGAGACTTATTTGTTTAACTGCTGATTTCAAAATCTTCTCTTCCTCAATGACACAGGCGATACACTCAGAAGAGCTATAACTTCAGCTTCGACCGTGTGTTCGGGCCGCGTGACTCTCAGCGGGAGGTTTTCGAAGAGATCTCCCTGCTGATACAGTCTGCTCTGGATGGGTACAACGTTGTTCTTTGCTTGTGCCAAACTAAACCTTTACTATGGAGGCGATCTGGAGGACTGTATCATTGTGCTGTCCAGCAGATCTTCAAGTCTGCCAAAGCACTCCAAGAGCAAGGGTGGCAGGTTAGGGCGACATAGTTTCCTATGAAATATTTGTTGTTCAAATAAGGTTAAATATGTTTTGATTGTAGTTTTTTTCCTTCAGTGCATTCACTGAGTGGTGTTGTTTGTGGCCTCCTCATGGTTTGTTTATTAATAGATTGTTTCTGTGTTGGTATTTTTAGTACACCTTCACTGCCAGCTTTGTGGAGATCTACAATGAGACTCTTCGAGATCTTCTTTACACAGGAAAACCAAACAAGAGACCTGAGCATGATATCAGGAAGGTCTCCAACAATGAGATCACCGTTACCAACCTGACTTACCAAAAGGTCAACAATGAAGATGAGGTACTGCTCATCACATGATCGCACAGTGATGTTAAGATAACAGTACTTTGAAATTCATAGTATTCTTGTGTTTTGTTAACATGAGTGTGGTTTATTTCTTTCCTCATGTCTCAGTTTGTAAGATCATGCTAATAAAACTGAGGTGAACGATCACTCTTTTCTCTTGTTAATATAGAAAATTGATCGAGACACCAAGTGCAAGTGTAAGAGTCACAGAATCCATTGATTTAATAGATAAACTGCACTTCATAAAGGAGAATGGATCCAATTGTGTCTTAATTGTTCAATTTGCATTGAATATTTGTTGAATTTTAAAAATGCAAATCAGTCCTGTGCTATGTCTCGTTTGCTTTTAATGTTTGTGTTAATTATTCAGTTGAGTTCAAAAAGAGAACATCATTGCGGAGGTGATGTTGTTTACGTCTAAACTGAAACCAAATGACTAATGCATTTTATTTTAGATTTCATTGCATTCAATAAAGAGAAATGTTAAAGGCATATAAATTTAGTCAATTTTTTTAAAACATGTCTCAAGATTTTGTGGTCTTTTTGTCTGCATGTGTTTTAAATGAAAAAGTGTTCATAGACTAATTTGTAAAATATGATTTGATTTATAAACATGCACTTTTTCACAGATAGTCATGTTAATTTATTTTTATAAAGGTGCATTAATAATATTTTGCTCATTGCGCCCTCTTCTGGCCTCAAGATGAAACAACCCCATGTCTAATTCAAATATAATTCTATTGATAATATTTAAAATTCATTTGTTTTCAGTCATTTTGACAGCCCTAGTCTTCATATTGAGTTTGTCCATAGTTATATTTGATGTTGATGCCTGACTTTAATTGTATGATTGATTTATTGATTGCGTTTCAGCCGCGGTTGGCGGGTGAGCTAAGGTCAATCTCTGATATTCAGGAGATGACCCATCAACTCCTCTGGGTTGATCGCTGGAGAAAATGGTTTTAACTAACTATGTGAAACCAATATGATTATTGAATATAACTAATATATCTTCAAACTGGTGCATTATAAGTAGTGAGCTATATATATTGTCTTGAGGTATATGACTTGCTGTGCTATAATGATTTCTCCCATTAATTTTCCTTCTGATCATGCTCAGTCCTTACCTTCTCCAGAACTGCCTCGGAGGCAACAGCAAAACGTAAGTACATGTTTGTTTTATTGCCTGAGATGATATTTTCTTTTAGGGCGTTGCAGAATCTAGTTCTTGTGATTTTAAGGAACACGTTACTCATTTCTTTTCCTCTGGACAGTTTGATGTTTGTGAATGTATCACCTGAGGAAGAGAGCTTCGGTGAGTCGCTGAATTCTCTGCGCTTCGCCAGCAAGGTGAGCGATCTCATGGGATCACATCAGTGTTTTTAGTTCATGAAAGTCTCCTAATCTTCATAGACACCGTCTATAACTCACATGTACTGTGTTGCAGGTGAACGACTGTGTCATCGGAACAGCCTCCGCTAATCGGAAGTAGTCCAGCTGTCATTTCCACTGTGTTCATTTGTAAAAAAGTTGAACTTTTTTTTAATTATTGAATTTCTTTAATCTTTTATCCTCATCTCTCCTGTCTTTGGTATATTTTTATATTTCTGTGATGAATTTTTAATGTTCTATCTTACTAGCAAACAGTTTTTATTAATGTTTTAACAACCACCAAATGCATATTTATTTCATTGCATCTTGGAAGGGGATCAATAAAATTTCTATTTGCATGTAATGCAGTGATGAGACTCATTATGATGCCAAGTGGACAAAGTTTGGATAATTGTGTTCTTGTGGATATAATTTGTATTTTTATGGAAATGCAATTGAGAATTGTTTCTCTTACAAGTTATCATGGTAATCAGTTTGTCAAAATACTCTAATAAAACTGAGGTAACTTGGACTTTGCTTCTGTTCTCATAAGAAATAAAATTGAACCAACTCTGAAAGCTTCTTTCAATGTTTAAAAGATATGCCATGGTATTTATACCCAATATAATAAAAGTAATAATCCTGTGTTTCTGGTCAAATGTTATAAACATTAGCATTGAACATGTCATTCCTATGAGAGACCAAAACAATGCACACATGTCCTCTTCCAGTATAAAATACTAATCTTTGGTCCATTTTAAGGATTGGTTTTATTTTCGTTTGAATTTTTTTATGAATGTTTAGTTTAAACAGTACAATTACCAATTGAATTGATTAATTTTAAACCCATCAGCATACAATAAAGGAAATTTAAGACCCTCCTGGATAAAATCGTTTTAGATGAAGCATAGCTAACTGCTCTGTTGTTGTTGTCTGGAACGATTGTTACAATTTTAATAAGATGGTTATAATTTCTAATACTCTAAAACAGCACGGGTTGCCATGACAGTAGAGAATAGGATCCAGTGTTTGCTTCTCTTTTTAGTCGGCCGAGTCTAGAGCAGCTGTCTGGGATTTCTTAAAGGCAAAACCAGACTCCGAGCCCGATGTCAGTCCACCATTACCCTCGGCATTCCCGAACGGTGGGAAACGTCGATCTATCATAATGAAAACCCCTCGTTTGAGTGCCTGACGGACATATTTAAACCGGTAAGATATCTTGCTTGATAAAACGAGTGGTTTATGAGACGATCCGCTTCCGTGCTTCTTAAGGCCACACGGATCGTTTCGCGGCGGCTTGCTAATGTAAACAAGAGCCGTGATCGAAGCCCTGATTTCAGACACGAACTCTTTTAAACGGGGCTCTGGGAGTTTAAACGTGGAGAATATTATTTTAATACACTAAAGCGAGCTTGCGAAACCCACAGACTGTTGACCAAACACCAATGCTACTTTAATGGATACCGAAATATTCACACTGAGGCATTATAACAGGGTCTGAGGAAACTATATTCGTGATATATGTCATTATTAGACAACGAAAGACGATTTAACACGCCAATAAAGTGTTCATGCAGTGCCTGGTCAATGCCCCTTGTTCTTTGGACCTGTAATAGCATTGTCTGGGTTCAAAGAGAAATAAAGAATATTTGATCGAAATTAATGTTGCATTATGTTATGAGGATAATCAAAACACCTATTTTTAGTAGCTGTTTGTTCATGTGCTTATGTTATATATCTAAAATATGTTTATATAACATTTATTAAATATATAGCATATCTTTATTATATAAACAGCATTTGTTATGTGAAAGTGGCTGAAAGTCATTCATTTTACAAGTAAATGTAATTTTTATGCAAATGAGAATAATTCCGTTGTCACTCTGGTTTATAACCAGACTGTGTGTGAATGTGTATTCAGCAATTTAAAACAGGACTGAGCCATATTCTGTTGCTGTGTGAAAGTATCCTGTGTAAATGTGAAGTTGTGCCCCAAATGACGCACTATACACTATTGGTACACTATCTGTGTACTTGGTTGGAGTAGGTACTACATTTGAATTTGAACTTGCTTTGTGACCGTTAAAATATTACATTCTATTTATTATGAATATGGGTTGTATGAATGAAATTTGGACATGCTTTATCCACCATGTTGTTACTGCAACGCAGGGGTGGGGAACGTTGATCCTGGAGGACCGGTGTCCCTGCAGAGTTTAGCTCCTCCAACCCTAATCAAACACACCTGAACCAGCTAACCAAGGTCTTCAGGATGCAGTTAGGTTGATTTTTTCAGGGTTGGAGCTAAACTCTGCAGGATGGTGGCCCTTCAGGATCAACGTTCCCCATCCCTGCTATTACGTGACCTACCAGTGTTAGATATGACGCTTCGCTGAACATAGTGTACATATTTATTCTGTGCAATATGTACTCAACTGTCTGATGCTGGATGACAAAATATAACCTTATATAATTCATACACTAGTCTGATAGTTCCTCCTCTTCCCGTATGTAATTAAAGCTGCAACAATTAATTGCATGACATGTCCCAACATTTTACACTTCATTTTTTTTTCAGTTAATTAAGTGCATCATCCAGACATTTGAAGTGCAATTTCTTTTTGGGATTTTCAGTGGGAACACACCAATCACATTATTTATGATAAAAATGGTGCAAAATAATGCATAAGAATAGTGCATAAGCATGCAAATGTTGACAAACATGATTTATTTTAAGATGCTCTTCCCTTGCAGGAATGCAGTCGGCCACGGCGGAGCAAGGCTATGGGGACTCAGTGGTGCAGGTGTGTTTCCCCAGTGTGCAGGCGTCAGTGCTGGACAGCCTGAATCAACAGCGTGAAGAAGGTCATCTCTGTGACCTCTCCATCCACGTTCAGGGCCAGGTGTTCAAGGCCCATCGGTGTGTGCTGGCTGCATCGTCACCTTACTTCCACGACCAGGTACGTATTTACTGCGAGGCCTAGATGGTGTAAAAGATCTCTTGAAACGAATTGAAGATCACTCTGATTGTACATGGACTCATCCCCTTGCTTACTGTTGCTAGGTCAGATAAGGCATATCATATTAGGAAACTCTTACTTTAGTTGTTGACAAACACTGAAAGAGACTCGATCAGATTGACTGAATTCTGACTGATTAATTGCATATGTGAGTATTTACTGAGAAAAATAAATCTAAAATCAAGATAATTCAAATTATTTTTGAACACAAGAAGGTGTGTTGCATGAACTATAAACGGAAGAAATAAATAAAACAATAAGTATGTGTAATGATAGTGGTGGGCCGTTATCGGCGTTAACGTGCTGCGTTAACGTGAGACTCTTATCGGCGATAAAAAATATCGCCGTTAATCTATTCTCAAAGTTGGGTTGGGAGCTGGGTCTATACTCAAGCTATGATGACTTTCACCCTGATATTTTAGCGGATGTATACCTGGAGTGCACTGTGGAGAGCGAGTCTTGAACTAGAGGGGCAGTCCGTGATGGACAGATTGTTAAGCTGGTCTATGTGGTACAATCGGGCACGACATCCAACGCTCACCTATCATTCATCAACCTCAAATATGGCTTTTCCTCTGAAAGATGTATGTAGTAGCAACTTTACATGGGCTCAATATGATGTTAACCTAGAGAAATGCGCTATTGAAGTGTTTGTGGCAGCGTTTGCTGCAGACAGGCTCCGGTACTTGCTCTTAAAATCATCATTTTGGTCATACAGATAAAAGTAGCCTAATACATCTTTCGAATCTGTAAAGACTCTCGTTTATTTGTGTGCACTCAGAATAACAACGAAGCGTTGAAGCAAACAGGATGCGCTTTAGGTCTCATGTGAACTTGAGCGAGAAACTTAAACTCCGTCTTTGAAAAATATATCTATAGAGTGAAATGTCAAAAAAAAAAAATAGAAGACGTGTGTGTTAGCATGGATGATTTACATGAAATTTAATCTGTGCAACACTGTGCATAATAAGATGGCTTTCAGTTCAATATAATAACAAAAACGACATTTTGGGTTTTATTCAACTAATAAGGTCACGCTGTGATCTGTATATTTTTACTGTAATTGACAGTTATCGGCAAAAAAAAAAAAACAACAGGGAGTGGGAGGGATGAGTCATTCTTCCGGGAGTGGGAAGGATTTTCCTCCAGTTTTTCATGGGATTGGGACGGGAAGAGATTAAAGTTTGTGATGCATTTTGGAAACAGGAGATGAGCCCTGGTCTAATGTGCCACCTGGCTTGAGAAACCCGTTCTCAAAGACTTACTTTTAGTCATTATTTGGGTAGCACATATTCTGAATGCCTTGAGAATTCAAATTTTTAATCTAGATTAATCTAGATTAATTCCAAAAATAATCTAATTTAAAATATCTATGCCCACCTCTAGTAATGAAATATATAATAAGATAGAATTTAAATCAAATTAATTACATGATATTCTGATCAATTAATAAAACTGATTAAATAATTGCATATTAGTATGTTAGTATTTACTGAGAAAAGCCTAAACATCTAAAAAATTCAAATTATTTATGAACACGTTGCATAGACTACATATGGAAGAAATAAAACGATAAATATGTGTAATAAAATATTATATAAGTGTTTTAGTATAACTGAAATACTATTCCATATTTGTATTAATGTTTTGAATAATTGTTTAATATTTTGTTTTTAATTTTAAAGTTGTAGTAATCAGTAATCGTTATTTAATAATTTAGGAACCGATTTTTAGTAATTCTTTCTTCAGTTTTAGTTATTTTACTTAAACTATACAAAAATGAGAACCGTTGTTGGCAACTAGCTGAAAAAATATGGTTTTAATATTATATTTTATTGCAGTAAATGTTTATTTTATTATCAATCAATCAATCTAATATAAATCTTTATTTTGTGTCTATAACTTTTATGAGTGTTAAATACTGTCAAATGTATTTAAAGCTATATAATACAATTATTTATATAAACTAATTCATATAAATAATTTAAAGCTATACAACACACATGAGTAACTGCAATATAGTTATATTAGACAATCTTGTCAGGTGTCAAGTTCTGTGACATTTCACAGACCAATTTTCTTTCACAATCAATATTATTAAGTCATTTAAAAAAGGCATACCAGTTTCTGTCAGATTCATCTATGCAGTGTTTATTAGCCACATCACGGTCTTTGTTTCTGCGTTCCAGGTGCTGCTGAAGAACATGTCCACGGTCTCCATCCCGGCCGCCATGGACCCGCTGGCGTTTGAGAGCGTCCTCAGTTGCGCGTACACCGGCCAGCTGCGAATGCTTCGAAGACATCGTTAACTACCTCACCGTTGGCAGTGTGCTTCAAATGTGGCACATTGTGGACAAATGCACTGAGCTTCTCAAAGAGGGCAGGGGAGGTTCCAAGCTCAGGGGCGGAGACAAGGAAGGCGCGGGCAGGCGGGCAATAAGGTCCAGCGGACGGAGGATGCACCTTGATCAACATCAGCCGACCGTCCTTCAGCGAGAGCCAGTCCCCGAGCAGCACCAATTACTTCAGTCCTAGAGACGCACCGGGGCACATGGTACCACGGGCAGTGAGGGTCTGTTCACTCCACCCGACTGCATGCCCTCCGGCAGAAGGCTTCATGATGAAGAAGGCGAAGGCCGGCAGCTCTTGTTTTCCAGGAAAAGAGATCGGGGAGGCAAGCGAAAGGTCGTGATCTCCGTCTCCGATCAAGAGGTGGGGGTGAGCGACAGTTTTGGAGTTTCTTCGTATCAAGATGGAGACTCTTCTCCACCCCAGAAGCGGCCGTCGTACAGTCAGCCGAGCATCATGCCCAGAATCATGCCCAGAAAACAGTGGGTGGTGGTGAAGACGGAGCACTCGAGAGACGACGACCTGATCGTGGTTTCAGGAGGAGAGGAGGGAGGAGACGATGAAGAGGAACGAGAGATGGAGATAGTCAGAGAGAGGGACAGGACATTTAACATATCGAACGTTAGGACCCTCTCTGGACTCAGAGAACAAGCTGAAATGGAGGCACAGGTCAGTAGTTTTGCATCAACTTAATTTTTTTCGGGCTGGATAATATGCTATCAATATATTGGGTACCATTTTGTTTGTAATATAAAATAAATAATTATTTTAAATATCAATTATTTAAAATGCTTTGTAATTTGTCCTATTGAGTTTGAAGACTGCAAAAATGACTTGTTAAAATATGAATGCATTCAGACGCGTCGTCCATCTTTTTTTTGAGTTAATCACAGATCACAGTGTGATTACAGAGTTATCTGTTTTTGCAAATAAACTCTTCATATATATTTTAAATAAATGCTTATTGTTTTGATATTTTTATATATAATCCAATCACTTGATTATTTGTAATTTTTAAATGCCTTATTCATTGTGACAATTTAATAGTGTCTAAATATTTTTGTATATCAAATCTTGTTAAAAAACAATTTAGGGATGCATCGATCCGATACTCAGGATCGGTATAACTGATATCATTTTCTGCAGATCAATCGGTCAACGAGACCATCCAAATCATGTTGTGTATACTATTCTAGTGGATTGGTTTTTTAAATGTGAGCCAAAATCATCACAATTAAAGAACCAAAGACTTAAACTACTTCAGTCTGTGTGCATTGAATTTATTTAATACACGAGTTTCACAATTTGAGTTGAATTACTGAAATTAATTTTTACAAATTCTAATTTATTGAGATGCCTGTTTAATAATCTTGACCCAATTTTTGCATAAATTGACCCACCAGTTGAGAAACTCTGTAATAAATTGTGTCTAACACAGAGAAGAGTGGCGATCAGGTCAACACAGAAAATAAATCATTGATGCACTGGTATCTTGGATTGTTTTATCTGTCCCATGATCAGTTCTGAAAAAATGGTATCGTTGTATTCCTAGTAAAAATTGTCCCAAAAAATTAACTGACAGATTATTTTAGCAAATCAGTTATTGTTACTATAGTATACCCATAGATAAAACTGGATTAGAATAAGAGATGCAAAGATAATATAACGAAGTGGACAAAAATAAATTGCAACATTGATACTTGTGAGGTGCACCAACAACAACTTACCATCCTCAATTACTTAAATCTCTTTTTCCTCTAGGCTGACTATTGCCAGTCCTCAGAAGACTACCTCAAGTTTGAGAGGGTTTGATGGACCAGACGTCCTCTCAACACCCTCCTGAGAACCCATCATGTGCAGGACCGTCACCTCTTGTCAGTCATCCAGAAACTCAGCTCTCCTCTGGATATGCAGGGAAACCAGATTCTCCTGTACAATCAAGCAACTGGGTCTACATTCATTACTCGCAACATGTCATGTCTCTAAAGAAGCCTCGGCAGGAGTTACACTCCGGCAAGGCACTACATAAGGATTACTACTAGTTCAGGCAAGGTCTTCATGTGTCATTAAAGGCGTTCATAAGAGCATGAACCGCACATTAACATGCACCTAATTCCACTGATCTGAAAGTTCAAGATGAAGCATTCACACAGAAGAAGTCTGAAGCTCACTGCAAAGAAGTTCTACAGCTTGAGGCATCGCATTAAGCAAAAAGGAACATCTGTCGGTCATTTCTCCACCACATCACATGAACTAGTCAATAACTAGCATTAATGCCAAAGGATCTGTCTCAACATTCCATGAGCCACAATAGCGTCTCTTGTCTCAACATGGCTGCTTCTGGGCCTCTTCTGGGAATCAGTTCTCAAAGTCATGGCCTTATCTATCATTAATCGTCATTGTAAAAGTATGTGAAAACGTTATGAAAGCATCACATAAGAGGTTTCCCTCAGAAACCACCGTTCCATAAAACCAGAACACTTGTCTTCGGTTTCAAGGGACTATGGGCCAGATTTACTAATCAGGGAAAATTAGCGTTAGAACGCAATTCCATAAAAGCACAGATGGGAGGGGAAAGATCCCAACAACATCTCTTTTCCATAATGACCAGCGCAATCTACCAAGAGCACCCAGGTTAATAAAGTACACTTCCATAATGAACTTAATGTGCTCTATTTTCACGCACTAATTTTGTAATTAACATACAATAAAAAATGTTTTAGTACTTCTTAAGTGTACTCAGCTTTGTTATTTTGGGACACCATGAATATGAACTAAAATGCACTTTTAAAATATCTGTATTTAGTTACCACTTGTAGTACACTTGAACCCATCTTTCATACACCAGGACACTCAAGTGTAGTACAAGTGGTAACTAAATACATTTTTAAATACAGAGATAGTGTGTTCAAATTTGTAGTTCATATTCATGGTGTCCCAAAATAGCAGAGTTGAGTACACTATGTTGATATTAAGTTTATCTTAAGAAGTAATAAAGAATAATTTTTAGTATATTAAGTATAAAAGTAGTAAAATAGTGCATTTTAAATGAATTATGGAAGTGTACTTTTTAAACCTGGGCAGCGCAAATTACCGCCTGCTTTAAAGCATGCTTTTTGGACATTAAATAATGCCACAAATACCAGAGAATTGACGAGCGTAAATCTTAGTAAATCGCATTGCATGATTCATTTAAATGCTCTCCTCCCATAAATTGACAGATCGAAAGGCAAACTCGTACAAATGCATATTCAATAAGGTGAGTGGCAAAAATAACTGTCCATGCCTTTTCAGTGCAATTTGCCACTGTGTCTTTAGTAAACCTTGACAGGAGTTTTTTTAACACCAAATGAGGGTTTGCGCTGGCCCAAGCTGATCGTAAATCTGGCCCTATGTGCACAATTGTCTGATTCTTTACCTCATGTCAGTGAGTGCTCCATTCAAGATGTCCCATATGTGTTCGATAATAATGACCAAGTGCCCATTGCTAGCTCACGGATGTATCTACTTAAAGACCAGGCTGCTGTGGAGACTGTCCAAACCGTATCCCAGCCAGGAATAAGGTACAGTCGCCATCACGTTCAAGCTGCCTCACTAGCACACAACATTCGTTCACTGTTGCTCTAAAGTGCCGTTCTGTTATTATATCATGTTGTACAGAGCTGTACATTACTGTAACTCATGGTCCGTTCTTGCTGTGAAGTTTTAGTGTACTGTCACTCAACTATATACAGAAGATTCACTCTCAAAGGTTTTACATTTCTTGTTTTCTTAAGAGACACGAATATAGTTTCCTCTGCACTTCGGTGTCTTATGGCCTGTTCACACCAAGGACGATAACTATAATGATAACTATGAAGGCGCATTTGCAAAAAAGGATGATAACGATAACTACTAAGGCTTGTTTACAAAAAGGACAATAACGATAACTTTAAAGACTCTAATTCAAAGAATTTTGTTATAAAAGTACATTCACACAAAGGATAAGCAAGGCTCAATTGCAAAAAAAGACGATAACTATAACCATGGTTATAAAGGTTTGTTCGCAAAAAAGGGTAATAATTATAACAATAACTAAAAAGGTCTGTTCACACAAAAAACTAACTAAAATAATAACTATAATGACAACTATAAAGGTACATTCACATAAACAATGATGACTGTTACAATAACTATAAAGGCTTGTTCATAAAAGTCTATAAATATGAAGTTAACTATAAAGATACGTTCACACAAAGGATAATAACTGTATCAATATCTATCGCAAAAAAGGACAATAACAATAACTATACAGGTCTGTTCACACCAAAAACTAAAAGACTCATTCGCAAAAAGGATGAAAACTTTAACAATAACTATACATGTACATTCACATAAACAACGATAATTATTAGAATATCTATAAAGGTTCATTCACAAAAAAGGACGATAACTATAGCGATAACTATGAAGGCTTGTTCACAAAAAGGTCATACATTATAATGATAACTATAAAGGTCTGTTCACACAAAAAAAATAAAGTTCACAAAATTGTTGTAACAATAACTCTTGAAGTTTGAATCTAATTATAATTATAAATAATCATTCTAAGAGAATGGCAAAGTGCACATCACAACTAAAATGATATTGACTTAATATAATTCAAATCACTGACAGCCAATCAGAATGATAAAAGCACCAGAATCATACTTTAAAGAGGTCAAGCATTTAAAGTGGCAGACACCAAAAAATGCAGCACACACTTACAATAAACATAAAAGTATCGTACTTTGGTGTGGATGCTAATATAGATATTGTTATAGTTCTTGGTGTGAACAGGCTTTAAAACTTAAATAATCATTACATTTTTTGAGAATAGCGACATCAATGAAGACATAGAGGCTGCCTTTTTTTCAGCTGAGATTATAAAGAAAAATATTGACAGCCAAAAAGAATCTATTCCACTTTAAAGAGCTCAAGCACGAAAGCACAGAGCATGCTTATAATAAACAGAACAGTATTGTGCTTTGGTGTGGATGCTAATATAGTTATCGTTTTTGGTGTGAACGGGCTTTTACTGCTTGAAGGGCAGGGTTTGTAGGTAGTTGGATCACTAAATGAATCAACTCAGTGCATTTTGGCTTTACAGTATGCCCTTTTACCCATAAAACCAACATAAACAACACATCCTCAATACTGGTCAAAAGTCACTCACCTGGCATCCAACTACTGAACTCCTGCAGTCTTTTAGATGTAGCCTATAGTGAACCTGGAGTGATAGTTTACATGTTTGCCTTCCATGAAGGCCGAGACCTGATTTGAGAATGGATGAAAAGCTTGAATGAAGTATGCAAACGACATGCCAAATTAGTGTGAACGTCTGCAACTGCCAAGAACGTTTAAGACATATGAAGACGATGTAACGGATCCTGATTGGATCGATCAAGACTTGTTTTAATCGCCTGAGTGGATGTTTAGATATGTCAATGCAGTGATCAGTAGTTGCCTTGTACCACAGATGCACCACAGAAACCATATACCTCAAACATTTGTGCAACTGTTCAATATATTACAATAAATAAAACCAGGATCTGAAGATTGTGAGCTGGAAGGAATCACATATCTGTCGCTTATCCTCACATTCTTATTACTTTTATATCAAGCCTGTGTGTATTTCAGATTAGTGAGCAAAGTGGAAGTGTGAACAAGGAAATAAAGATTGAAATCTAATATAAAAATAACCAGTAGGTAAAAGCATGATTCCTTCTACAACTGTTGTGGTGAATCTGAACTAAATATGTGACGGGGCGTAGAAGAATAAGCCTTTTCCTGATCTGGACAGAATGTGTGTCAATGCTTTCTCAAGATCTTCAAATGAAAGAGAAATAAAGTGTTGTGCACAAATTATGATTCATTCTTGTCTTATTACTGTTTGAAAGTCAGTCAGTTTTTAAACGTATTTCCTTTACCCAGATCGTTTTAAAGTGATATAATACCATTATTTCCCAAACTTACACTAAATATATTTGAAACATTGGAGTTCAAAAACTCATCTTTTGTGTTCTGCAAAAGAGAGAGAAAAATATTATTTTTTTGGCAAAATACCCCTAATGTATTTGTATATATATATATATATATATATATATATATAGGGATATTTTGTCAAAAAAATGTTTATTATTATATAATTGTTTTATTATTTCTCCACCAGTCTGAAGGAATAAATAGTCTTAGAAAAATCGAATTATACATTCAAGGCAAGTTTTTCACATATGCAACTTGGTTATTAATATAAATGTAAGTATAACTTTTTAATATGGTTACCATTCTTTTGATGCACCTTGTCCTTTTGTCATGTCAATTAAATCCTCAATTATTTAAGCAGAGTAATTAAAAACAATTTTTAATATGACAATACTTGATCAATTTAATAGATCAATCATCAGCAGTTTACAGAAATCATTTCGATACCAAACGTCAAGTGCAGGAGTAACTCTTGAGCTTTATCACCTGAGACCAGTTCACCCAAAAATACTAATTCTGTCAATATTACTCAAGTACTTGTGAAATATTTTGTTAAGATGTAATCTGAAAAAAAAGCATCCAATGTTTGGAAACTGGAGCATGTAAAGTAGCTGGAAAATTCATTCTGCTGAAAAAATCCACTGTGCTCTATACAAAGTTCTCAACATGTAAGTCAAACTCTACACAAAAGGGGAACATTTATTGAGTTGAGGAGGGAAAGTTATCTTCCCCTCGTGACTCTTGGTACAAATGAGGATTGCATCCAAACCCTCAAACTAAATCCATAAATACAACAAGATAAACCCTCGGAGTAAGAATGTTTTGAGGCAAGTCCCATTCACAATATACCAAAATACCTCTAAAAAGCCTGAATGAATAACGAACGGCATGCCATTTTCCCTTGTATAAAGAGTAAACCGTGGCATTGTGTCCAAGTGGTTCAAAACCTGACTGAACCGGTCCTAAATCAAATAAAGATTTGTGTTCTGTTCACACTGGCAGGCACTAACGGAGCAGGACGCTGACTGAGATGCCAGCTCAGTACCCTCAATCTGAATCAGACAGAACGATCACTTCCTCTGGGTCACACTGAGTCGCCGCGTTCACCTGTGAACACATGAATGACAGGAGTTGATAATGATGATGCTGTATGGCAGGGGCGTCAAACTCAGTTCACCACACACAAACATGTGTTTTCAGACAAGCCTGAAGGACTTGATTAACTGGATCAGGTGTGTTTAACTAGGGTTGAAGCCGTGGCCCTCCAGGAACTGAGCTTGACCCCCTGCTGTATGGAATGCAGAGTCACTAAAACTATTTCAAAAACACATTCATTGACACCAAATTAAAAAAACTACTTTGAGTAAATATTTCAGCAAGTCATTTCTCATTTTTGTTTAAAGTACTAAAATTACTAAAACTGAAAATAACCATTGAAATGAAACTGACATAAAACAACAACTAATAAAACCAACAAAATCACTAAAATGTTTCATTAAAATAAAAATCGTACTAAATTCTATCATTAACAAATACTACAATACTGTATTAATGATACAAAATGTATTATGATGGCCGAGAAGGCTGTAATGGAAGAGTCATACTAACATATTTGTATTATTAATCAATATAATTATTCTAATTATATTCAATATTGAAAATCATTATTTAAGTTATTATCTAATATTTATTAGATTTTCAAGCCTTGTTGTGTTTCTGATATATAAAGCTGAAATGTAAATTCATAAAGCTGATGCAAACCAATGAAACGTGATCCCTAAACTGAATCACAGCAATATTCCTCTGGTTGTTTATTTTATTTTGATTTTATTCCAACAAGAGCATACTTTTCTGTCTGTTTCTTGTATCATCGACCTCCATCATTTCAGTAAGTTTCCATGCAATATTTCACATTTGTGTAAAGCTTAAGTACTAAAACTCAAGCTGAAAATAACTATGAAATAAACATTTAAAATTAAATAACCCCAAAAAACAACAACTAAAATGTTAAGATAAACTTAAACTAAAACTATGAATAAATAATATAGTACTGTATTAATGAAAATGAAAACAATGAAGTGATTTTACTGCGGTGACTGAGAAAGTTACACTGGAACAAAGTCAAATATTTGAGCTGTTAAAATCAGCCGTTTTGCTACATGAATGCTGTAATAATAACTAAAAGATCCACACAGTCACCTTATTTCTCTTAGGCGGTGGAGTGGCTCGTGAGCTCCTGACCCGAGTCGAACTGGATAAATCTTCTTCCTTAGGACAGCAGATCACATCCATATCCAGAGAAATATCACTGAAAAAACAGAACTGCATGAAGCGAGCTCGGACTTATGTCGTTCCAAACCTGTACGGATGTCTTCCTCCGCAGAACATCAGTATTCACTGAAAATCTTGACATCTTTGTCAAGGAGATTGATTCGTTTAAGTTAATTTTCTAACATCAAATAAACTAGAAGTATTCACAATCATGATAAAAAAAATATTGGTGAATTATTATTTTTTTGTTAAACTGTACCTACACTGGTTGAATGAGAATGCAAATGTACTCTCTGACTCAATTTAATAATCAGTAAGACAGTAATTATTCTCCACCATCCATACTGTTGCTATGTGTATACCCTGTACAACATGTTTGCACATTCTTCTTGCACAGTTTATATTATTATTTATTAAGTCGACGGTATACTGTATGGCACATTTTATCTTATTGCACATTTTACTGTTTATTTTGATTCTTTACCTATATATATATATATACGCTTGTGTTGTGTTACATATAATTGCACTGTCCATTGAACGGACCTGACCTGACTACATTTCACTGCTGATTATATCCTGTATAATTGAGTATGTAAATAGTGTTTCCTTGGTTGCTGATAAACACTCATTTAATATGCATTATAAAGGAAACAAGATGAAAATAAAATACCTTGTAAACTTTTCTAAAGAGAGTCATAATTTCCCCTCAGAGATACATTCATATAAACCCCCCCACCCCAAACGTATCGTTCATTTAACTTGAATTGTCACATATGTATTATACGGCTCAGGTGCATCCCGTTACATCCCTATAATTGAATAGTTAATTATTAATTACACAGCTTCCCATGGAAAGTCTGCATGATTTATTCAGGTTTACCTTTTCCCATTGTAGACAGCAGTTTGGTTCTCGGTGGAGGATCGTTTCCTCTTCTTGTAGTTGCCCATCTCGTCGATCAGCAAAGGGCTTGTTTGAGGTAGTGGACTGCAGTTGGCTGATCTCATAGGGGTAGACGGTGTGTCCTGATTGGTGGAGACAGTCTCGGTGCAGGTAGTGGTGCTTTTACTGTGATTCGAGGAAATAAGTTCTGTCTCGTCGGTAGGCATAGGATCCAAAGTCTCTATGAACGGAGGGCTTTGTTTCGCCGGTCTGCCGTTTGTGTTTGTTTCCTCAGATGCCGTCTCATGTGTGCTGCTGTCTGGAGACCGCTGGTCGTCATCGCCCTGATCCTCCTCGGTGTCCTGCACGGATGATTTGATTGACAGAGGAGAGTTCTCATCCAACGGCTGATCATTGTCACTGTGGTTTAACTGCTCTTCTTCGGCATCCTCTTCATCATCATCTGAAACACATCAGCAAAGGAGAAATAGGTTTTCCCAACAGGAAAGGGAAAAGCAACATAAAGGAGGAGATGAAGATGATTTATGCACTTCTTACCTGGACCAGCTTGGTCTCGACTGGCTTGGATCTCCTCATCAATGTCAGGATCAGAGGAATCATCCTCTTCTTCATCTTTTCCTCCTCCTCCTCTTTTTCTTCCGGTTCCTCCTCCTCTTTTTCCTCCTTCTCCTCTTTTTCTTCCTCCTTCTCCTCTTTTTCTTCCTCCTCCTCCTCTTTTTCTTTGCTGTCACTCTGCTGCCCATTAAGTGCCTGTAAATGTGACGGAAGGACAAACAGATTCAAGACTGCTCGTGGTTTCGAGGAGATTCTGGATTCATTTTGGACAATGCAGGAATAGGAATACATTTGATATATTTTATTTATATTTTCAATTAAGTCATTATGTAATATTACAACAGCATTATTTACATCAAGAAACAGGTTAATTTTATAACTTGTTTGTATTATAATTAATTATAATTGTTTTAGATATTTGAAAACATTATTTAATGTATTAATTTTTATTTTATTTGTTATATCTAGCACTGGGCAATGATTAATCGCATCCAAAATAAAAGGGATTTATCATATATATATGTGTGTGTGTGTGTGTGTATTTATATATAGATAATAAATATACACAGCACACTCACATATATTATATGCACAAAAACGTTTATTTCGGATGTGATTAATCACGATTAATTGTTGCCCAGCACAAGTTTTGCATTACTATAAAATAGAATCATAATTATTTCCATTAGTTTTTTGTATGTATGTATTTGAATACGTTTTAAGCATTTCAAATTTTAGATTGATTCTATAAGTGAAGACATTTCAGATTCTACTGGAGAAAGACCAAATACTGAAATGAATTATTGAACAAAACAAACAATATATAAGAATATATTTAGTTCTTTTACCTCTTTTTTCTGTCTGTCTCTCTCTTGTCTCTTCCTCGTTTCCTCCACCTCTATGTCTTCCTGTTTATTAGCGTATTTGGTGATGACCTCCTCCAGGCTGCTGAGAGCCACGTCTCTGTTTGAGCGGAGTTTGCGATGTAGAGATGGATCAGTGAGTGCAGGGTCTAATGCTGAAGGAAACAGGAAATTAATCTCGCATGCTGAACTTACAATCACTAAACATTACTGGAGTGAGTCTATCCAGGTTTACATCAATCCAGAAATGTGCTGAAATCGTTACACAATACTAACACAATAAGACTTGATTATGTTGTCTAGCTGAATTAGAGAGTAACTGAATTGAATTACTAGGTTTGAAGGAGTCGGTGAGGTGGGAGCCGAAGTTGTAGACCATGTCAAGATGCCGTCTCTCCTGCAGTTTGTTGCCCGTCTCTCTGAAGGCTTCTTGAGCGATTTGAGTCATCTGTTTGCGGGTGAGCATGACTTTGTAGCGTTCGTTGGTGCGCTGAACCACCTTCAGGATATCTGTGTAGTCTGGCGGATTGTCAAGAGCTTCTGGACTGTTAATATAGCGTTCAATCTACAAACCAAAGAGAAAAGAAAACAGTAAAGATGAAAAGGAAAGCAAAGGAAAATATATTCATATTCATTATTTTCTTAATATTTGGCTCCCTAGATTTAATTCAATGAGCAATTTTTACCTTTATGAGGGTGCATTTTTTTTAAATCTGATTCATTTTAAGAAAACATCAAAATTGGTGATTTTCTCTGGTGATTTCTGAAGCTATTTAATTGTAAAGTTATAGTTCACCCAAAAATGAAAGTTCTGTCATTAATTACTCGCCCTCATATCGTTCCAAACCCGTAAGACCTTTTTTCATCTTCAGAACACAAATTAAGATATTTTTGAAGAAATCCGAGAGCTATCTGACCCTTCATAGACACACATGCGTGTCGAAGACTGACACGGAAGAAAATAAATTGTTGAATTTGTTATATTTGTTTTGTTTGTGCACCATAAGTATTCTCATAGCTTCATAAAATTAAGTTTGAACCACTGATGTCACATGGACTATTTTAACAATGTCCTTACTACCTCTCTGGGTCTTGAACATTGTATTTGCGTTGCTGTTTATGGAGGGTCAGAGATCTCTCAGACTTTATAAAAAAAATCTTAATTTGAGTTCTGAAGATAAACAAAGTCTTATGAGGTTTGGAACGATATGAGGGCGAGTAATTAATGACAGAATTATCATTTTTGGGTGAACTATCCCTTTAAGTTTACAATTAATTGCTGATCAAAGCTTCACAGAAAGGTTCTTCAACCAAACATCTGTTTCAATCATGTGATCACTGAACAAATCAAACAAACTGATAAATCAAAATCACTCAGTCTCTGGTCCAATGCAAGAATGAGGAGTCAAAGAAAAACTTTGGTTCTTGAGCACTTCAAAGCATCATCAGCTGAGCTCAAGGGATGTGCTCTTATGCTGTTGGAGCTCAGTTAATTTCAGAAAAACATTAATAATGCAAGATGCCCAGACTGATGACAGACTGTGAGAGATATAAATGAGGAAAGTGAGTTCAGAAGCTAAAGAAGCACCTTCTTGTTGATCTCAGGGTAGCGTGTTCCACTGTAGGGAATCTTCTGCTCCATCACTCGACCCGTCAGTGTGTTGCAGCCCTTCAGCTCACACAGTTTATCATAGATCTTCATCATCTGAGACCACAAAAACAACATTAAAGATCTGAACAAGAACTTATAACAGCCGGTAAAATCTCATTACTTCAAAGTCAGTCGATTGTAACAAATGGTTTGATTTAATATGACAACATATCGTAACATCCAGAAATTTGTCCATTTAGGACTATTTATAGAAAACAAGGTACAAAGACTTTTCTGAAACTTTCTATTTAATTGAACCAAATCAGGAATGAAGCGACTTACCTTGCGTTTGAGCTTGTGCTCCTGAATATAACTGGAGTCCTCCTTCTCCAGATCATCTACACTCAACTACCTTCAGCAGGTTCTCCAGGTATGCTATCTATAACATGAAACACAACATACACATATGATAACAAAAAGTCACATGAATATACAGTCAGTCAAAATCTCTCGCTCAACGCAAGTATAAATAACATCAACAAATAAACCTTTTGGCATATAACTAACACAAACAGATATTTTTAAATTCTGTAGAAACTTAATTATACACTGTAAAAAAATCACTTATAAAAGGGCACATTGTATAAGAAGCTCACATTTATATTTACAGATATTTTGCACTTTTTTATTTATCATAAAGAATTATCACGATAATAAGCTAGAACATTAAGATAATTTACATGTTATATATACAATGTATACTGGGAGTTCGTACAATAAAACACTTATGGACAAAAGTCATTGCTTTCAAATAGGAATATCACACACCCCACTTTAAATGAAACCGCATCCAAACTCTTTACTGATTTTGTTTTTAATCCCAATGGATACCCTACTAATAATTTCCATCCCTATTGAAAATTACTACAACCAAATCTTCTGAAATCCAAGAGTTAATATAGAAATCCAAGAGCACTGACAAATCAAGCTTCTCAACATATAGATTCAGTGCATCTCTTAGTTATGATGGATTGCTCTAATACCTGTCTCCTTGAAGCCCTTTTGGTTTTCTTAGTTTCCTCATCGCCCTCTTGTTTTTCCTCTTCTTCTTTAACCTGAACCTCCTCCTTTACACTTGTCCCGTTGCTCTTTTGCTCAGGTTTTGTCTGGGAGGGCACAGACTGTATGGAGGTCCTCTTCCGAGCGGTGTGCTGTTTAAGAACGGTGCACAGTTCATTAATGTAGACGAAGGTTTTGCCAGTGTTGGCCTGGGCTCGTGTGAGGCAGCGGCCCAGAGAGTTACGAAACTCCACCGATGACAGGAAGGTCGGCATCTGATGGTCTTGAGAGTATTTGGAGCAATGTTCCACAAACTGGACGGGTAGAATAAAGGGACAGCATTGGGTTAGATTCAAGTGGGGAAAAATACAACATACTTTTAATATGATAACAGAAAAGTCAGTCGGTTTTATGGTAAATTTAAGACCAAGACCAAGTACAAATTTCCTTCAGATTTCACTTACTTTTTTTCATTTCACAAAACAAACTCTATATATACAACTTAAAGCTTGACCACTAGAATCTATAACCACTAGAATATGGAAATCACTTTTACTGTGTCTTATGACCGCACTCCAAAAGAAGTCATGTTCTTCATCAGTATTTCCCGAGAAAATGTCTACAGATTCTTAAATCAAGATCATTTACTTGAGAAGCAAAACTACGTAAGAAAATAAGTCTTGTTTTCTGAAAAAGTAATTAAATAAAGTGAGTTTATGATTAAAAAAAGAACAAATATCATCCAATGGGTTTAGTAAAATCAACTTCATTCAAAGGGAAAAACTAGTTTTTGTACCACATTGCCATATTTGTTCTAGTTTCAAGCATAAACATTTAATTGTGTTAAATTTCTGAGAAAACAATACTTCATATTCCCCTTGCATCTCAAATCTAAGGATGTTTAGATATATGTATTGGAAAACAGATATTCATTTTTGCACTGCATGCAACATTTATTGTCATGATGACTTTATGCATTTAAGACTTTCTGCTCCAATTTAAGACTTAGGGTGAATCCCATTTCTCTGTCTTACCCTTCCCTTAGTTTTGAGTGTTCATGTGAGAGTAAGTGCTGTCCCAATTCTGGTTTTGATCGAGGGGTAGGGGTAAGAGGAAGGGGTAGATAGCCCTTAAAACCAAGAATTTTCGTGAGCTTACTTGAAACCAAGGGGTACCAGAACACACTGATCCAGATCATCCAGAGAGTATTTACATCTTAAATAATTTATTTAAAACTACGACAGTCTTGTTTTGTGCTCTACACAGTCCTGTAACTTACATATATATTTGCAACCATGCTCTTAATTGAAACGTTTTAAAAAATTGCTATTTTTCCATGATAACGTTACATTGCTGATTTGCACAACAGTCCCGCGTTTCTCTGACGAGAGAAAACATCACTAAAACCCACGCATCGACAAATACACACTTACAGACGGAGAGTTTGTGATCAAACACACACTTTTAGACGGAGAGTTTGTGATCAAACACACACTTTTAGACGGAGAGTTTGTGATCAAACACACACTTTTAGACGGAGAGTTTGTGATCAAACACACACTTTTAGACGGAGAGTTTGTGATCAAACACACACTTTTAGACGGAGAGTTTGTGATCAAACACACACTTTTAGACGGAGAGTTTGTGATCAAACACACACTTTTAGGACGGAGAGTTTGTGATCAAACACACACACTTTTAGACGGAGAGTTTGTGATCAAACACACACAGACGGAGAGTTTGTGATCAAACACACACTTTTAGACGGAGAGTTTGTGATCAAACACACACTTTTAGACGGAGAGTTTGTGATCAAACACACACTTTTAGACGGAGAGTTTGTGATCAAACACACACTTTTAGACGGAGAGTTTGTGATCAAACACACACTTTTAGACGGAGAGTTTGTGATCAAACACACACTTAGACGGAGAGTTTGTGATCAAACACACACTTTTAGACGGAGAGCTTGTGATCAAACACACACTTTTAGACGGAGAGTTTGTGATCAAACACACACTTTTAGACGGAGAGTTTGTGATCAAACACACACTTTTAGACGGAGAGTTTGTGATCAAACACACACTTTTAGACGGAGAGTTTGTGATCAAACACACACTTTTAGACGGAGAGTTTGTGATCAAACACACACTTTTAGACGGAGAGTTTGTGATCAAACACACACTTTTAGACGGAGAGTTTGTGATCAAACACACACTTTTAGACGGAGAGTTTGTGATCAAACACACACTTTTAGACGGAGAGTTTGTGATCAAACACACACTTTTAGACGGAGAGTTTGTGATCAAACACACACTTTTAGACGGAGAGTTTGTGATCAAACACACACTTTTAGACGGAGAGTTTGTGATCAAACACACACTTTTAGACGGAGAGTTTGTGATCAAACACACACTTTTAGACGGAGAGTTTGTGATCAAACACACACTTTTAGACGGAGAGTTTGTGATCAAACACACACTTTTAGACGGAGAGTTTGTGATCAAACACACACTTTTAGACGGAGAGTTTGTGATCACACACACTTTTAGACGGAGAGTTTGTGATCAAAACACACTTTTAGACGGAGAGTTTGTGATCAAACACACACTTTTAGACGGAGAGTTTGTGATCAAACACACACTTTTAGACGGAGAGTTTGTGATCAAACACACACTTTTAGACGGAGAGTTTGTGATCAACACTTGTCTCCTCTGGTGACGTAGCAGCAGCTAGCGACGATGAATGATGACGTAACAGTAACCAAGTGGCGTCTCATTTCATAGGGGTATGTTTTCACCCCTAGCGCTTACCACTCGGTTTCGAGAGACAAGGGCTAGGGGTAAGACGAAGGGGTAAGACAGAGAAATGGGATTCACCCTTAGTCAGGCCTTTATTTGTGAAAGTGTGAATTAAAAATTTTAGGACATGCAGAAATCCTAAGAAACCTTGTCACACAACATGACATTTTAAACTGTTGTCCTGTTAGCAATATTTGTAGTAAGTAGTCAGTATATTCTGCAACAGAAATATTGTTAAGAAACATACCTCTGCAAACAGTTTTTGATTCTCCGCCTGCAGGACATGCACATCCTTCTTCGCAGAGGCGAACGGAGACTGGGAGATGTGTGTTGGAGGCGGCAGCTGATTCTTCACAGGTGTCTTTGACTGGCAGTTCGTAGCGTGAGAATAGGACGTGGATGCAGAAGTGGAAGCTTCTTCATCGTCATCGTCGAGGATCACAATGCTGTCCATCACTGCTCCGGCCATCCGGAAGGGAGGAGAGAGAATTTGCTGAGGAGTAATGAATGTGGAGGTGTCAGGCCTTCATTTCTATTACACCAACACCTGAAAACATACCAGTTACTCCTTATGATTTCACATAACCCCGCCAACACAGTACATGTATTTCAGTTATATTTAAAATCACAATGCACATTGCATTTTGATATCTCAACATCTACATAGTATGCATTGAAGTATTTAATATGTATTTGTTCAGCTTTTCTGTACATACTTGAGTACCGAGCATTGAATTGGTCAAGAGACAGTCAAAGTCCAAAATGAGATGCCAAAATCCGTATGTACCTAAAGAAAAATATATGAATCAGTGTAATACTTCTGCACGCAAGAGATATTGTGTTAATAAATGTATTAATATGGCCACTTAATTTCAATATTCGTAAATAGGTTGTATGTCATAGAAACTTAAAAGCAAAATGCTCTTTAAAAAAAGTTTTGGATGGTCACCACAGTAATAAAAAAGAAACAAAAGACTGACTATAAATAATAAATAATGATTTTTACAATAATAACCGTAATGACTATGGCATTTTGGCGGTAACTATAGTTCCTATGGTACCTTTTTATGTAATTCCATAGCAACCAGATGTAATGGATGACTACGGCTAACGACATTTTAACATTATAATAATAATTTAATATTATATGACATTAATATAATATTTTAGGTTAGACTGCCCACTGATCTGGAGACTGTAACGTGAACGTTAGCTCTTTAATTCGGTCAAACAGTACAGCTTCCTTCCGTTTTTGTTAAAAGCCTTAAACCCTCGAACATGAATTGTAACTGCATAACATGTCATATTTCTCACAATCTTAGAAAACCCATCGTAAAATTATTTTCATAAAACCTCGTTACTAATCGATAAATAAAAAGACAATCGGAAACAACTTACGCGCTCGGATCCTGAAACTCGGCGCTGGATCTTTGTACAGCTCAACATGAGACGCGCTGATTCGCTGGCGGCCAGTAATCTGATCGCTCATTGGCTGAGCGCTAGTACGTGTTTCTTCTTCGATCTGGTTTGGTCGCAGTACATTTGGATGCTTATCAGCGCCACGCAGGGAACAGGAGACCCCGACCCTAACAGAAACTCAGTGTACATTTCTTCAATTTACACTAAAACTATGTGGCATCAAACCTAAAACTGAATGTCAAACAGATGTGTTTTGTTCTATGTGTTTCAGGCTAAACTTGTTTCACAAATTCAACTAAATATGTATCTGAAGCCTGATATCATTCTGGAGACCACATGAGTCAAGAGCAAGAAAACAGACTGCTAAGATCCCTATTATATTTCAAAAACAGGCCTTTTTGGAGAATCTGGAGTTTATATCTCAATTCAGTATGGTATATTTTTAAAGTGTGTTGTGATATTTTATTCAAAAATATGAGGTATGGCTATAACCATAATCAGTATGCTGATCAATATGGTAATTGTTTCAATGATTGCTTCGTGAGTCTTAGATGCCTCCTAATGGGCAAGTATGGTTCTTTCAATTGGGCAGCACCAGTGAAGAGTGAACTAGTGAACTTTGGGTGATTTTCAGAGTATGACAGGTAAACAAGTTTGATGTATGTGACTTCCTTATTGACAGCAGAATAAAAGTGGCCGATCTGGCCAAATTCCACCATTAAATAATTGGCCAGGTGGGCTGATAATAAATTGTGGCAAACCAGAAGTTTGGTAAATAATTGTGGCAGGTATTTTCTTTTTGATTATTTATTTATTAATACAAATTTGAAAACACTCAACTCCTCTACACTCATTGATCATACAGATTAATGAATTTATCAATATGATCTAATGGTTTCATAAATTCTGCCTACTGATGATTGATGAAATCCTCTCATTGCCAAGTTCTGTGGAACCTCATACACAAATGAACTTAATCAATAAAGAAAAATAGAATTAAAACGTAACTTTCCATTTTGCATTTTAATCCCATTTTTGGAATTTCCTGTTTGACTGATTGATTTAATTCCATCCTTAGCTAAATTAATTCTTCATATATTTATTCATTGCAATATGAATATTTATTTATTGTATTAAAAAAATCCATTTATACTTCTATTTCAAAGGTGTAATGACTTAATTTTGTGTTCAGTGCAGTCTAAGAAACCCTCATAGTGATCGGTGATGTTCCCCTTGTCCTGAAAATCTACAGTTCAACCTTGAGACGAGGTACATTTTCATATGCTAACAATGTTTCAGTCAAAGTCCAAACATGTGGACTGTAGTTCTTCTGCTGCTTGAAGTTGTGCTGGTGAGTAAATGATGTTTTAAAGTTATGCACTAGTAGCTGCAGAGTCCAATAATCATATTTAATAGGCCAACATAAATTTGTTATGTTAAAAATGTAATGTTTTGGAATTGACTTTAAAAGTCTCAAATGTAGGAGTTTTTATAACAGGGTCGGTTTCATTTGTAAGATTTATTTGTTTTTGAATATTTGGCTGATATCATTGTGGACTTGTTTCTTCAATATTTAATACTCTAATGTGGCCAGAGATTGTTGCAGATGTTTTGTTGTAAAAAGGGAAAATTTTATTAAACATTAAAATGTACTCACCCTCATGTCAATCCAAACCTGTATGACTATCTTTCTTCCATGAATACAGTTTTTTGTCAAGTGAAATATTTCTTTACCGCTGTGTCCGGAGACATTGACTTCCCAGAGTTCTCTATTGCTGGTCTGGTCGATGAAGGGCAGTTTATTTACTTCGACAGCAACACAAAGAAAGGCGCAAAGGATCGGTTCAACCTTTCAATAGGTATCATAAGTATACACAAAATGCAATCACAGAATACAATATTATTACTTGTATTGGAATGTTATGTCTTACACTCGGCCCCAAAAGTAGGAAAAGTCAGGAAAAGGAAAAGAAAAGTCATTATATTCTATGAGATAATAAAACATCAAGAGACATCTGCAATGAAACTGGATGCTAGAGCTGCTGCACCTTTAAGCAAATGTGTGGTGTTTGTATCCCAGCCTTAAGTAAAAGTGCCCAAACCCCTCTAATATCACTTTTTTTCATGCAATATAATCTCTTTTCCTCAGGCGTGCACATGTTCCAGCTGATGTACGGCTGTGAGTTTGATGATCAGACTGGAGAAACACATGATGGTTATGATGGAGAGGACTTTTTGTCTCTGGATTTGAAGGAGATGAGATGGATTTCACCAGTGCAGCAAGGATTCAGCACCCAGAACAAGTGGAATAATAACAGAGCTTATCTTGAGAGTAGAAAACATTACTTCAACACTGTATGCACCGAGTGGCTGAAGAAATATTATATATATATATATATATCATTTATTAAATATTACATACAAGAGAACAGAACTCATTAATTCGTGTTTGGTGACTAAGTACTAATTTAAATATGGCATCATTGTATTAACTCTTCTCTCTCTCTCTCTCTCTCTCTCTCTCTCTCTCTCTCTCTCAGTCTCTCCTCAGGTGTCTCTGCTGCAGAAGTCTTCCTCGTCTCCAGTCACGTGTCATGCTACAGGTTTTAACCATCACGCCGGATGAGATATGGACAAGAACATTGTACAGATGTGGATCTTGGTGAACTTCTACCTAACGAGGACGGGACCTTTCAGAAGACGAGCACCATCACAGTTACACCTGATGAATGGAAGAAGAATGAGTTCAGCTGTGTGGTGAAACACAAGAGCAAAACCATCAGAAACACACTGACAGAGAAACCTCAGAAAAACAGGGGTGAGAGAAAAAAAATTGACAAAATTTGTATTGTTAAAAGCACTATATAAATAAAGGTGACTTGACTGTAATTTCTTGATTGACCTGAAGAGAGGTCTATAACAATCCAAAAACAAATAATGAACAAACACTAAATAATCATCACTTGGCTGTTACATGATTTGTTTTGCTCATGTAAACTCTATACTGTAGTATGTTTAGACCTACGTCGTTCCTATATGATTGTGTTGGAAACTCAGAAGAGAAGACCAGGAGACTCTTGGGTATCTTCAGCAGAGAACGTGCTGTGTGGCGCTGCAGTCATCACACGTCTAACTAAGGCATGTGATACATTATAGTTTATATACATTTAGGAGCAGTGCTTAGGAATGGAGACAAAGCACCTGGGTCACCTGATGTGTAGCCTGAATGTACTGTAAAAGCGTCTGCTAAATGCATAAATGTAAATATAAATGTAAATGTGACAACCTTAAACAAAGCATGCAAATGAAGTATTCAGGTATAGCAAACTGCCTCATTTACCCAGTCCTAGTCCAATCAGCATAACTACTCAACAGGGCCGTGCAGAGACCTTTGGAGGGCAGGTGCTCAAAATATAAAAGGCACATGAAACAAGGCTTTAAATAGGGCTGTGCACAAAATATCATAACAGCATGTATAGTGACGCATTCCTTGCTGATACGCTGGTATTGATGCGGATGCTGTAAATACTGTAACAATAAAAGTAAAAGTATGAATAGATTTTAGTCAAATGACATTAAAATACCAGACCTTCCACCCCCATGAAACTTTTCTCCCTCAAATAGCACGAACGAAGTGAACACATGCACCATTGTTTATGGTGCTGCTGTGTATAACGTTAGAAGTGGCGTTTGCTGCAGGCTAAACACAGCGATTTAAACAAAAGCTGTGCGATGCATGTTCTCTTCACGTTGTTCTTGTAAAATAATAATAATGATAAGTAAACAAGCATACCACTCCGCTGAGAACCCCACTTTTACTTAAGCTGCAACCATAGCGCGGACGATATTGAAGTGGTGCCTGAACGCGAGGGATCGTTCGGATGAGGTCGTCAGGTGAAAGGTTATCATGTGGGGGATTTTATTTACGGCTAAATTATTAATCATTAATTTTACTAATAGTTAGATTGGGCAGGCCTTCACAGAAGGGTGTTTAATAAAAAAAAAAAAATTGCCTTGACAAAAGGGCACTTTGGGCAAAGGGGCAGGTGCTCAAGCCCCTGCACGTGCCTTCTACTCAAAGACTGGGGCAGGGTCACCAAGAGCCATTACAAACAAACGGTTTGAGTCTCAGTCATCTAGATCATTTGACTTACAATAAGAGGACAAGAACTGGCAGGAACCTCTTGCTACAAACTTTGCTTGAGGGAATCATTTGTCTGATGTCAGCATATTTACCTTAAATGCTAAATACAATGTACTTCACCTTAGTTTTTCATGTGATGCTACGTCAGAACATTGGTTCAGCATATCTTAAACAGATTCTTACATTTGTAATCCCACAATTGTTATTATTAAAATTATTGAAGTTATTCAATGTTGTTATATACAAATGTATTGGTGATAACCCAATGCCAGTCTGTGAGTAATCTGATGTTCTTCCGCTGATCAAACAGGAGATTCTGTTCCTGTCGGCATCATTGTTTGTGCTGTGGTGCTGTTGATTGTCATTGGTGCCGCTGGGTGTAAGGTGTATCTGAAGAAGAGGTGAGGACGGACAGCTATGACAGCTTGTTCTTTCTTACACAACTGCACATAAAACACAGCGCTTGAGATTTCTGGGATGGGAACAGATCAATGAACAAGGTTCTTAAAAGAAAGTGTATTTTACTTTCTATTCATATATTCGTGGACATTTGTTCATTTTGATGTATATATTTGTCTTCAGTGACAAAGAAAGAAACAAGAATGCCATTGATTAATTTTGAAGGATTTAAGTTTTATTTGCTTTTGATGTCAGTACCTTAGAAAAATCCTCAGAAATCTGATGTATGTTGATTCAGAGATACTAAATCACACTTTTGACTTAACCAGTTAGTGGAGATGTTTCCACAAGACAACAGAACATGTTCACGGCATGGTGCTTATTTCTTTCCATTGGCATAATGCTGCTTGGTTTGGCAAATCCATTATACTGAATTACAAGATGCTATTTTGAAATTTGACTTTCCAAATGTTATTAGATATTAGCTGTTGTAGATAAAAAAATGCACTTTGCCACACACCAAATAGATCTAAATATATCAAATAGCAACCTTTTAATAAAATACCTATATTTAGCTGTTTGTGAAATATCACTTTGTTTTTTTCTCTGAAAAATAAGTATGCATTTTCTTTACTATCTTTCTTATCTTTCTGTTCAAACCTGGGATATATCCTCCATTTCCTTTCTGAAATCATATATGTGTATATACAGTTTTCATGTTTGGACAATAATAGTTGCACAATAATGCAACTCAAATACAGGAGCCATACTTGACCTACAAAATGGGACATTAGAACCCATAAAGTAATTTTTTGTGCTTACAGAAAATGCAATTCAAATATGACAAAGAATGCAGCAACATGGTCTTTAGTTTGAGAAAATGAAGTAATAAAATGGTGAGTTTGATGTGTGACATATCCTCTGTATTTTGTCTGTTTATAACACAAAGTAAAAATGAATACACCTGCTGCCTGATTCCCTCCTCCAGGGACTTAAAGAGTTAAAGACAGAAGGGCAGGTAACATCCTAATGATTTAACAAACAGGTCATAACTTCTTTGAATCTCCACACTAACTAGTATAACTGAGTTTACATCAATCAAGTTCTGTTCATCAAAGCTCAGAGTCAGCAGTATTTAAAATACAATCAATTTACATTCTACATTACAAAAGAAAATACAAATTCCAGCATTTTCTACAACTGACATTTACATAAAATAAAAAAAGAAAATCTTACACTGCTAAACCAACCCAAACACATGTACAGCGGTATAAACATCTTAAGCAAAGACTGAAACACCACACACTGAACTAGATTTTTTACAAGACCAGTTTCACTGAACTCTATTCAGCTTTAAAATCCCCTCCAGATCCAGATTTACTTCTCCTTCTACAGAAGAGACAAAGATACACAATCAGCAAACAGACAGTTATGCATGAAAACTAAAGATGAATAAAATGTAAAAGTTTTGAGAGCAAAAACAATTGTTATTTACCTTATCCTTTAAATCTGTGTCACTGGACTCTATATGAAAACAGAAAATATTCATAAATAAAACTTCATTAACATTCTTGTATGTTTAATATATATTCCAGGGTATACCATATCACAAACACAATTTTAGTCTATGTACACTGTAATACAGTGTGTTTTTCTATGTAACAAAAAAATTCTAACGCAGTGATTCTAGAAATAAATCTATTATTGTAGTGATCAGACTGACCAGAAGAGCTGAATGTCCAGGAAAGAAACTTTATCATGCCGTAAAGAACAAGTGCAACAGCGACCATCGCCATCGAGTCCTCGATAGAAGGAGCACTGACACCTGATATCAACAACACATCAAATCAAGACCTTCTGACTGACATAAATACTCTTTTGGAAATGCTAATAGAACAAAAATGTTTTGGTTGTCTCACTCACAATGACATCTGTTGCCACCTTTCATGTGTCAGTCTGTGACCGTGTAAACTCACCGATCACATTGAGTGTCGCAGCAGCTCGTCGTGTTCCTCCCTCATGTTTGGCCACACAGATGACGTCTCCACCGCGACCGAGTCCCAGCTTCCCCGAGTCCAGCTCCAGACGGCTGCTCTGACTGAAGGTGCCATCAGACGCCTGTGTGTGACCCGTTACACTGCCCTGACCCAGAGAACGGGACGTCCCGTCTGCCCCGCTGAACTCCCAGCTCAGATCCAGACTGTGAGGAGCAAAACCAGACGCCTCACACTGAACCAGCAGCACCTGCCCAGGAACCAGCAGAGGAAGAGGAGACGGGTAGATGGACAGAGACGGAGGCTCTGGAAGGAAACAGGCATTTAACTGTAGTTTAACACATCAACTGTAGTTGATAAATGATTATGCATATGATGCTGTAACCAACTAGTTTAAGTAAACAATCATCTCACCAACTATCTCCAGGTCCAAAGCTACCTGAGCCAGCAGGTGAGGAAGATAGACCGTGCAGATGTAAGTTCCTGAGTGTCTCACTTGAGCTTCTTCCAGAATCAGTGATGCGTTTCCTGTCTCATAGAGGCCTGTGACGTCGATATCGGCTCCGGACTCTGGTGACTCTGTAAACCGATCGTTCTTGCCGTCGTAAGCGAGGACCAGCCGTCCTTCACCCCTGAACTGATAACGCCACTCGATGGAGAATCCAGAGCCGTGAACCGGAGAAGATGGATCGACCCAGAACCCACAGTCTAACAGAACCGGTTCTCCCAGTCTAGAGCGGACCACAGGAGTCTTACTGGACACACTCAGAATCACTTCAAGAAAGAGAGAGAAAAGAGAGAGATTCATTTAACAAAGACAGTGTTTAACCCTCATTAAATCAGAAGGGTTCAACTGAGTTTAGTCCTTACTTTAATAACTCAAATTATAAAATACATGGATTGCAAATTCGTATTGGAATGCAAATCATTTTTAAAATTAAGATACAAATAAAATCACATAAAATACATAGATTAAAATCTAATTGAAAGCAAATCAATCTAAAAAATACAAATCAAATTTGAAATCACATATGTATAACCATGTATAATAATAACTATTGCACTACCACAAAACATTATTATAATTATATGCATTTATTATCATATTATATAACGTATTGTGCTCATATGACGTATGTGATATTACATGCATTTATGCAATATATTAATGCAATTATTATGCAATACATGAGAAACTTGGCCTCTACCTTTTGATTCTTTACAAACAATTATTATAATTGATTATACAATATACTATACAAATATTATATGCAGTAAAATGTTGGCTATTTATCATTATTTCTGCAATATTTGAGATATTTGGTCTCTTCACCTTGTGGCTCTTTAGAAGCAGAAGGCGCTCTCATTATATTGGACAGCGTCAGCTGCTCGTCAAGTCCTTGTGCTGCCACTGAGAACCAATCAGCTTGCAGGTAGACTGGGCTTTGGGCGGAGTCAGTGAGAGCAGACGCCCATCTGACCATAGAGGCGTGAGGCGTGAAAGGGTTAATCTCACACTTGGGTTTGTTCACAGAGCCTTTGTGTGGTTTCAGAGCAGCACTGCAGAACGTACCAGCGGGATCTGGAGGAAGACATGCATTAAAGATTATCATCAAATACTAGACTTACACTTCAGAACAGGTGCCAATGTAGTGCTACATCTGTGGTTGTAGGCTAGAGTTGTATCTGGTTGGTGTAGAAAAGGGATTTAAATACAGTATGTTTATGTTGCTGGAAAGTAAGTTTTAGGCTATATTTCTATACCATAAACTTTACAGTACAACAGCATCCAAATCCTCTTTGAGTTATGGACAGAGTTTATGAATAGTTACAGCCCACATGAAACAATACTATAGTGATTTATAGTAAATACTATAGTGTTTTTGAACCATACTATAGTAAGTGTATTATACTGTATATATTATAGTATTTACAACACTTTGTTAATGAATGCTACAGAATACTGTAGTATTAACTACAGTGAACTGATAAACTGTAATAAATACCGTAGTATACTTTACTTTTTACTACAGTAAACTGTGTATTGTAGTATAATATATAGTTGTAGAAAACGTATTACAGGATTGGGAAAAATAATTTGTCTATATTACTAGTTGTTTTGTTATCACAGTAACTATAGAATTACCCCAACAAATTAATTCAAGTACTTTACTATAGTATGGTTCAAAAACACCATAGTATTTGCTAAATCACTATAATATTTTTATATAGACAAGTCCACAGATGTCTAAAATCCCATGCTGCACTGACACTGACCGGTCACATAGTAAATCCTGGATGAACTGATGTCTGCAGGAGGATGAAGTTCAGTCATGATCTCTTCACTGAAGACTTCAGTTCTGATGAACATCAGAGATCTCTCTTGACTCATCGGTACTGAGAAACCTCCTCTATGACCCGGTTTCTCCTGCACAAACCAGCACTCCAGAACCGGACATGCAGAACCGGAAGCTGCTGGATAAGAGAGAGTGACATAATGTAATGTAATAAAGACGAAGCGCTCTCGATCAGGCTACACACATACAGCGAAACTTACCCCCCCAAAACAATGTACATGCGATGATAGATATCTTGTATATCGTCGAAATCTCAGACATGGTTGATTTGTATGTCCAAATTCAGCGTTTATAAGTGTGTTGTAAATCCGTCGGGTTTCCCTTGTTAGTATAGTTTGAGTCTTTCACTTTCACTCCCTCTGTCTGTTCACGACGCATGCGCATTAACTGCTTATTGCTGCAGTAGCATTTTGTGATATTTGAAAATACTCGTTCATCGTTTGGCACAGTTTACACATAGAATAATATTTTTTAAATCTTAGAATATACATTAAATCCACTAAAATAGCTTTAATACATGTTTTAGTATTTCAAGTGTATATTGATGTCCACTAGGTGGCGCTCATCATCAGGCCAAACAGTGAACATGACGCTGGAGATTTGAGGATTTTTCCACGAGATCACGTGGTTTCTCTGAACTGAGTGCAGTTAAGGACACAGGGAAATACCATCTCTTACTGTCTCTTGTTGTGTGCTAACAATAAACACACCTATAGCCTGTGTAGTTATATACATTATATATTTTGTGTATGTCTTTATTATTTATTTAAAGTATGAAATGTATTGGCTACATAAACTTGCTCATTAAAGGATGAAAGATTTGTCTATTTGGTTCAAATCACATTGAAGATTGTTTCCTTGAGCTCTCTTTCTTAGCAAAACTTACAGGACAACCTTGTTTATATTGGAAGTTTTGTGTTATCTTACTTTAAGTATTTACGGTATAGTTTACATTTACATTTATTAATTTAGCATACGTTTTATCCAAAGCGACTTACAATTGAGGAATACAATAAGAGATACATTATAAAGAGGCAAACAGACACAGGAAGTGCTTTTAATACACATTTCTAGACATTGTTCAGATCAAAATGTAGCCAGACAGTGAGAGGTTTAAGGGAAAGAGAGAATGTTAAGGAAAGAGATACAATCATACTTTTGATTTCATACTTTTGATTGCATATTTGCAGCTACTCTTCATCCATAGCTATCATATGTTCATCAGTGCTTGATTAACCTAAATATGTTTGTAAATAAAGAACATTTTATCTTTAAAGATGAGGGAAGAATACATGTTAGCCACTTCATTTGGAGATTAGGCCTATGAGAGGTTTAGTAGAGTACATCCACTCCACCACAAAATATTGATAGCAGCTCTTTGATGATTAATGACTGTATTAACTGTTTTCACATTTAGAATAGTTTATTTTATTTTATTTATATTCAACATTTTAAACTGATGTCCATGTTTAAGAACATTTTAATAAAACCAACTGTTATTATTTTTTCTAAAGCAGCAAAACTATTGAGAAAAATCATTTAACAGATATATAAAACATTGGATAAGAAATTGTTAAATAAACATACAAACAAAAGCGACAGTGTGTGCATGTGGGTCATTTCACTATTAAGTCATGTACATCGTCTCAGTTTGTTCAGACTCTGCGTGTGAAGTATAGTAAATGGGAAAGATCATGTCACAACCTTCCTCATCTGATCAGTCTTAAGGTTTAGTTTGAGACTTCAAGTAAATGTTATATCAGTTTAAGCATGAAAATATTCTAATTTATGACATAAATCTGGTCATTTGTTGCAAATGAAATTATAATCTAGAAGTGAAATGTTACTTTTAATACAACAAATTTGCATTTTGTCCTATAAATCATGTATGTTTCTGTACAGAGACACTTCAAGAGGATAGTGATCATGTATGATAGAGATTATTTAACCCTGTACTTCATTTCTTATGGTGTTACACACCAGTGTTACTCGTCCTATACTATCGCTCTCCTATGCAAGATTAGTCATATTATTTATTTCACTGTAAACTTCCTCGGTGGCATCCTCAGAAATTACAAACATTGTCAAAAGCTACAGTGTAAGATTTATATTGTTTTGGGATATGTGTAATTCCATTCCTTAACTATATCCGTACAGTAAAGTTGACTTTTGATTTGCAGTTTGTAGACAAGCATTACAGTGCATTTTATTAGCGTATGTTGAAAACAAATAACCAATAACTATTACTATTTTGTTTTTACTTTCATGATCAACCCAGTGAAGGAAATAACTCATAGTAACTAGTGACGTCAAGAAAGGCTATTGGCTAGAATTTCAGAGTCGATTTCTTCGGCGTTATCACAGAAACATAGAGACACCCGCGCGCAGCGAGGAGCACTCGGACACATATCATCAGATCAACAGAGACTACACAAGCGACTGGATTACTTGTTTTAAGTCAATCCTCGAAGGTTTATCTGAAACGAATAGTTTCTCGGGATGCAGCCCGTACTGCTTTTGCTCCTTGGAGCTCATCTGGCCTATGCTGGTGAGTGATTATTTCAATATTACGTAGCCTATTATTCGTTATGATTGCTTTTTAAGAGTTATTCTGTTACTGAAACAGACCTACATGAACGGCCCACTTGAGTCAAAGATTTGTGTTACTAACAATTTTTCATAGACGTGTATTTTGACATGTTTGATATATTTTAATGTTTTAATATCATAAAGATCATACTTTAAACGTTTTCTGTTCATGTTTGTCTACGACGTTATATATTGATTACATTATTCTTTGCTCACAAAACTGACTTCACCATAGCCTACTACTACTAATAATAACAAGTATAGTTTAATAATAAACTATGTTAAATAGGCCTAGCTAATAGTTACTATGCTGAGAAACAGGAGAAGAATTGCACCTATTCCAAAATATGCGCGTATAATAAAATAAATAAATGCATACAAATATATTGAACTTATTGGTTTGAGTTTGAAAATGTAAATCATATTCTATTCTAGAGCATATTAGTTTGCGAGTCTCTTATCGGTTTAATTTCTAACCTGAGAAGCATTTTTCTGCCCGGATACCGATGACGAGCTAAACCCACATTTTAGTCTCAAGTTACTATTAATTAGGAATAGCCTAAACCTCATTGCTTCCTGGTTGTCTTACCGTGTATTGGGAAAAAGGCCCATTACAGCAGAATAAATATCAGAATGATTTATTTTCACAACACCCAAAGAACAACTGGAAAGAAAAAAAAACAGTTTGGCGCAGGTTTAGGGAATTTTGACTGCAGTGTTTTGGCCACTAGATGGCGATACAATGCCACGAAACATTTACATTTACATTAATTAATTTGGCAGACGCTTTTTATCAAAAGAGACTTACAGTTGAGGAATACAATAAGTGATTTACCATAAAATGACAATAAACACGAGAAGTGCCCTTATAATTGATTACAGTCATCGTTCAAAGCAGTAAAAGTTAGGACTGGAAGCGATAAAAAAGACAACCCAAGGACAACAGAACAGACATATAATATTTATTTAGTCATTTAGCAGACGCTTTTATCCAAAGCGACTTACAAATGAGGACATTATAGAAGCAATCAAAACCAACAAAAGAGCAACAACATGCAAGTGCTATTACAAGTCCTGGTTAAGCTGACACAGTACACGTAGCAAGGTTTTATTTTTTTAAGAAAACGAGTATATAGAATATAGAAAAAAGAAACCTAGTGTTAGTTTAACAAGAAAAGCTAGCAGTTAGAGAATAAATATGCATTTGATAGAGATCAATATCAATAACATAATATAGATCAATAACAATCACATCACTGAAGTCTATGTGTGTGAGATAGATGTGTTCCTGTGGCTCAGTGGTAGAGCATTGCGTTAGCAGCGCAAAGGTTGTGGGTTTAATTCCCAGGGAACACATACTGACAAAAAAAAATGTATAACCTGAATGCACTGTAAGTCGCTTTGGATAAAAGCTTCTGCTAAATGCATAAATGTGCATTCATGTCTGGTCAAACTGTAAAAACAAAATAGTTCGCATGTGTGTTAATGTTTAACATGTTTAACATAATGTTTAATATTGAGTTATGTTGGACATTTGAGGAGCTTATGTAATGTTTTTGAATTTTGTCGTTACCATTATGCAAGAGTGTTGCCTGTGATTGGGCACTATGATTATTTGTTAGTAAATAATTGCTATAGTGATAGTACTGACACTGGTCTTTTTGTGTTTGTTTATTATATGTAGTGTGTATAATGGTGAACACAATACTTGTTTAAGCTTAAAAATATATATATAAAAAATTTGGTGAATTAACAAGAATAAAATTGTCCCCCGTAAAAAAAAAGTGATATTGACGAATGTAAATTTGAACATACTTTAGATTAAGTTAAGTTGACTTAAACCAGCTAAATTGCATTGATCCAACAAAAAATATTTATTTTGAATGAAATAAATTAAATTGTGTGTGTGAATTTTCTTCAGTTAAATTAAGTAAGGGTAATGAATTCAGTGAGTGCCACCTTCATG